>BMAW01101900.1:0-18097 GCA_019974015.1 Nephila pilipes | reverse complement strand
CAGTAAAAAATAATATTGAACGAAAATTATCAATATTACCTTAAATATTAAAATTTTATGAATAAATTTGACTTAGAAAATATAAAGCGAATGTTGTACAGCCAAAATAGAAAAGAAATTAGGAGCTGTGATTCAAACAAATGATTCTCGATAAAATATAAAGGAGAAAAAACATTTTTCTTTTATTCCAACTCTAATTTTTCATGGTAAAGTGCCATGGATATGCATTTATCTTTAATTTATGAATGCTTATTTGAGGAATTGTTGGTTAGTTAGAGTATTTTGATGTGCAGATGTATTCATCTTTTACATTTAGGTAACCCTTCAGCTTGAACCCTTGATCAAAGAACAGAAAAATAGGTATCAAGGTTTCCTAATCAAATTTACAAATCAACATTGTACTTTATTTTAAAGCAATAAAACATTCTAATAAGGTAAATGAATGGTAAGGATGTAATAGGATTTTTCCCCAAATAATTATATTCTAACAATAGCAACAATATTTTGATTGTAACAAACTGACATATAATTGTACATCTGTACTATACCCTACCCTTTTGAACGTGAATGTCTCAATGGAAAATGCCTAATTAAGGGAAAGAGCGGGTTCTGATGAGCCAGTAAGATTGCTTCTGGTCAATGTTTATTGTATTGCCACAACCCTCTCCACACTTACCTATCAATATCACACCTTTAAAGGAGGAGAAAGAGTTGAAGAAATACTCTAAAAAACGTATTGCAAATTGAAATGTTTTCAGGCGAACATGGCCTTAGAGTGTACTATATTTTATGACTCTCAAAAAAGCATCTAAGAAAACATTCTAAGCTCAAAGGGTTCCCCAAAGCTGCGAATGCCCCTCACCTTGCTCAAAGAAGTGGCTACAGGTGATCTTGATGCGTCTCGATTAATGTATTTGAAGTAGTGGATTTTATTTATCCATAAAATATTTATTTATACTTATTTTTTACAAGCAAACTGTCTAATAATGGCTTTGATTGCAGCAAATAATATATCGCTTTGAACCCATCAAAGATTCCGGAACCCAGTCTGAAGACTCTCGGGTAGGGATATCTGTTCAAGTCACGCAAATTATCATGTAAATTACCGTAACTTAAAGTATTATGCAACATCAGACGTGTACGATGTACCGCCTGTGGATCGAATCTGGCTACGTTCTGAATTTCCACGATGGAGATTCCAAATATCATTGAATCGATTTCCCCATCGTCAGATATGAATAACGAACACTCGGTATGTTGCTGAATCATTTTGTAAATAATCTGAAATAAAACCAATCGTTTTAAAACAACGTTTTTATAATGGTGGCAAAGTTTGAAAAATATTAAAATATTAGCTAAACTGGTCGCAACATCTAAATATTACTTGTTAGGCAAATAGAACGGTTTTCTAAAATTCTGAGTCTAGTTTGATGGGAATGTTAAACTTTACAATAGACACAATTTGATGACACACTGATACACATACATATACAGACACACCCAGTCGAAATAGCTAATCAACGTTAAACTAACTAAAAATTAATTAATCCAAATTAAATGGTTTGAAATACAGTTTAGTCAAACCACTCTTTGAGCAGGAATTATCTGGGTATTTTCAAATGTTGTTAAATGGTGTCAAGCGAACGGACTGAATTTAGCCAAAATAAATAAATAAATAATTTCGCCAAGTTTGGCAATTTATTCAAATTGTAAGGATTGGGCTTAAACTGCATTATTTAAAAATAAAGAATTTAAAACTTGTCGCAAACGTCTAAATATTGATACTGTTAGGTACGAAACGGATTCTCCCAAAATTTCAAAGCTCATATTCTTGATGGAAGTTGGTTAAATTAACGACGAAAATTTGATGACACACTAAATAATACCAAGCGAAACTTCAGAAAAACGTTGTAAAAGTCTAGATCAGTTTTTTACCCTATTTAAAACTTTTCATTCTCTTTATTTTCCATTTTCTTAGTAATTACACTATAACTGCTGTCACCCAGCGGCCAGTGGTCACGAAGCTTGATGCCTCTATCAGAGTCTCTCTGCTGCGGTTTGATCACCAGTGCAGTTACTAAATTTAACTTCTATGTCAGCATGCATTTCTTCATATATTTGTAGACCATTTACAATCAAACGTTAATTGAGATAGCTACTCAAAGAAAAAGGAAATCACGCAGAGAATTGTTTTTACTTCAATTTCTTCAGTGTCCCTCACATATTGACCGTTTGTAGTCAACCATGAACCACTGTATCGGTAATGTTAAAAAAGTATTGTTTTTCTTTAATTTGTGATATTATCTTTATTTTATATTTATAATTTATGGAATTTATGGGTCTATATAAAGTAATAGAGAGATTAAAACCAATTAAGATGTGTCAACTTTTATATTTTCGATATATATAAATATTTAAATCATTAAGTGCTCTTGACCATCAACGAATATATTCGATAACAGTATTGTTACAACGTTCAAAATAGTTGTGGCGATAGCATTAATACAACTTTTAGAAATAGCTTCACGTTACCTAATCTACGAATGAATTAATTTCTAATATTACAAAATCTTAGAACAATGATTATTTAGCATTGATTATTAAATCTCTAATCTGATTTGATTTTATCATCTCTAATAAATCCTGTTTCTCGATTAAACTGCCATAATCTTAAGCTCCAAAACATGAATCAGAGATTCTAGATTAAGAAAAAGCTTCCTAAATTTACAAGAAATATTTGTGTTATAATACCAGTTTTTATATAATAACCTAATTTCTCCAAATCAATTTTTTTAGTACTAGTAAATATTTTCTGTATTCATTTTGGTGGAATAAGAGTTTATAATAATCGAATAATTTCCTGCTTTACGCATGAAACAGAATAATTCAAGATTGATTGGGAGAGCCGGAGTTTTATTTAAGATATGAAGCCCTATTTATTGGAATGATCACCTTTAAAAGTCTAAACATGAATGTAAATTAACATTTAATTGAAATTAAATAAATGTTATTAGTAAGCAAAAAAAAAAAAAACCAAAGAAAAAACTACTATAGCAGACTAACTCATACTTAATAAAAGTTTGCGTAAACTCAGCAAAATGACCTTCCTCCATGGGTCAGAAAACATCATCACCAACTGAAGTGGTGACTCAGAACTTCAACACCAAATGGCAGCACAACCTACAAGTACTAGCTGTGTGTATCTACGAAGCCTCTCTGTGTCTAACTAAAGCAAACACCCATAAATCACAACAAGTGACGTACCAGCTACGTTACCTGCCATTTTATTGAGACATTCGATGACGTTAAAGGGAAACTGTCCAAAATGAAACTCAATACAATAGGGAGGGGATGTGTATCAGTTGCAGTTGTGGCTAAAAAACCACTACCTTTCAAATATTATTCCAAATATTCTTCTTCGTATGATCCCGATAATACTAGAGGGGGAGTAAGCGGTAGCACTCTGTAAAAACGACCTTCTCTTCCAAGGGGTTGAGAAACACTCCCCGATTTGGAGGAGGAAACATCACTCCCGAAGAAACTTATTCCTTTGACATTTTTGAGGCTTCAAAAAATGTTTTTAACTTCACTGTCAATAAAAAAAGAACTAAGATTGTTGTAGGAGAGCTTCAACTTGAGAATTTTTTTACACCTTCATCAAAACTAATCTTTTTAGTTACAGCATTTTCAACGAAATAACTTCAAGCCATTGTGTTCATCGAGCCATTGGCCTGAAGATCATCTCAAAGCCATTTCCAATAACTGTTCACTTTCTGATAATATTTCATTATTTCCTATCTCATTAAGAGTTTCCGAGATGCTTGAAATCAATTTTGTCACTTTTTCAATTTCTTTTTTAATGCAGTAACATTGACGAATGGGTTCAATTTTTTAAGCTCCGATTCTGTCCTAGTTATAAGTTCTTAATAGGAAAAAAAAATTGATAAACAGAAATATGCATCTTTTAAATCTTGTTTCATTGTGAAGGCTTCACCTCTTGCCTTTTCTAATGGTATCATTTCCTTAAACCTTTTTCGCCCTAATTTATCAATGGGTATGCCCACTTCTTCACAATTTGTTGTGGAAAATACGAGGGCTATTCAGAAAGTAAGGAACGTTTTGGAATTAAAAAGAAACTAAGTACAAGAAAAAAAAAATTATTATATACATCAGAAAGAGCGACTAAAATTCTACTTTTCTACATAGTCACCAAACAAATTGAGGCACTTATCAAAGCCGTGGACAAGCTTTGAAATTCCTTTGTCATAGAATTTTGCCGCCAATTTCAAACAACAAAGTCCGTGAAATTTGTGGAAAACTAAGCGAAAGCTCCGTTATTGTGAAACGGTGGTTTTCACGAATCTTTTCATCAACTTTAGCGACCAGTTCGTCAGTCACAATGCTAGGACGTCCAATCTTTTCTCTTCATCGTGAACGTTAGTTCGGCTTTTTTTAACTGAATGCACCGTTTCCGGATTGAACTTTCATTCATTACGTTGTTTCCGTACACTTCACACACTTGCCGTTAAATTTCCATAAGTTTTAAGTTTTTTTTGCCCACAAAAACCGTATCACATACCGCACCTTACAACTGGCGGGATTTTCAATTGCAGCGCGCATTTAAAATTTCAATATCGAAAAAACGGGCAGCGTGAAAATGTTCCCGTTGTGATGGCTGGACGCCGACTGAGATGCCGAGCACGCAGACTCCAAAATATAGGTGATCGGCGCGTGCCTAGTGACGTCAGACAGAAACGTTCCTTACTCTCTGAATAGCCCTTGTGTTATCACATTTTCCACCTGTTAAAAATTTAAGCTTTTTCAAAAGCTCGTGGTGGCCCTACCCTTCTCTTCGGCATGCCACTGATCAAACGTTATTAAAATTTAGTCAGCTATTAATAAATCCAAATAACTACAGGTTGTGATTGTACATTAACATCGCTCTGAGAAGCAACACGAGGGCTATTGGCGCTGGACTTCGTAATATTCTGAGCCCGATAAATGGGTAAAATGTTAATTTATATTATTAATTATTTAAATTATAGTGATATTAGGAATTCTTTCTCTATCTAAAAAACAGTTTTACGTTTCAAGCTTCTTTTAAGTAAAAGAAGCGAAAAATATGTAAAGTATTCTTTGTCAAATGTATTAGATAGCAAAGAAATATTTCTCTATTACTTTAACTCTTTTTTCTTCAGCTAAGAACTGTCGATCCCACAAGCTTAAATTTGGTTCGGAGGCACCCGCATATGGTATTTTACGTTCCATATCGGTACTTTTAAGTATTCCGTCTTCTGTGATCGTCAAGTTCAATCTGAAAGTGAAGAAAAAAAATGTTTTTCACTTATTTTTTTCTACTGGGAAAAATAGACAAACGAATATCAAATTTTAAAAACAAACACGCTTTCTCTTTATTCTCGAATCTTCTTATAAACTTTAAAAATCGATGTTCTATTAAAATAACTTTTAAATTTGAAAATGTTACTTACGAAAAGTCTGTTTTTCTCCAATGAATATACAATGAAATTCTTTACATTCTTATATTTATTGATCTTTTTCTCAGTGATATCTTATACAAGACATATATCTTATAGATATGCAATGTACCATCAAAAGAATTTTCAGAATTCCATTGCAATTTTTGCTAGGGAATATCTATAGGAAGTACATGGTTATGTGAGGGTGTGCAATGTATAAATTTTAAGCAGAAACTTTGAAGTTTTAAAATACTTTTAAGCAATCATAATTTCTCAGACTATTTTATGAAATATTATATATATATATATAACACATCGATCAATAACTCCCGAGTCTAAAATTGAAAACAACATTTTTTTTTGCAAAATTTTTTTTTTATTCATCAACATAACACCTTTTGTTAATCACCTTTTAGGGTGATACAATCGTTCCAATGCTTTTCCAAATCTTTTTTTTTTTTTTTTTTTTTTTTTTTAGCGAAATCTTTTTTGTTGCGAGTAAATAGCGATAAACAGCTTTCTGAATCATCGACTCGTTGCTGTTTTTGTTCCATCGAAAGCAATCGCGGCACCCACTTGGAAAAAACCTTTTTCACTTCACTTCAAAAAACCTTTTTCCTGGTCCGATCGATTTAAAATTTTGACACGTTTCAAGCAAAAGTTAGTACTCCAGAAAGACCTGGTTACTGGTTTACTACGAGCGCCATCTCTGGGTTAGTCTCGGGAGTTATTGATCGATGTGTTATATATATAGTTAAAATGGGTACAAGAAGTAGATCATTTACTTGATTTCATAATTTATGGCTTTCAATAGCGATTGTAAAAACAGTTTGTCTTTACCTCGACATATTTTAATCTATAAAAAGAATGTAGAGAAATTATTTAACAATTTATTTAAATAATTTCTCATCTTTCCCAAACGTCGTTGAAAACACTATAGTTATCCATAAAATGGAAGATAGTTTGAGCTTCAAGCCAAAGTTTTCTTTAGGCAATTTCTTTTTACAATATAGCTGTACATTATGGTTGAGCAACTTCCCTTAATAACTGTAAGGGTAATTCAAAAACTGTAACTTTTTGATTCCTTTCGAATTGTATCATTTCGTTATTCCAAATGTTAGTGCTTCATTTCAAACTTCTTATTAAAAGTTTCATCTACATATGTTTTTGAATGAAAAGGAATGTCTTCTTTTTCAGAATAAATATTATGACTACCTCCTTTACCCGACTCGTCTGTCATCTATCTTAAATATCAATCTAACCGCAAATATAAAGTTCGACTGAATTCTAAGCACATGTAAAGCAATTAAAATAGTCACAAAAATACAGCTCAAGAATGTAATCAATTACTTTACAACGCCTTATTTACTGTTTTTCTAAAAAGAGAAATGCTCTCAACCCGTTCAGTGTTCCTCCTCTTGGATACTAACAACTTCTATAAGATATCAAAGATTACTTTTACCGGAATACGACGCGAGTTAATCCATAATGCAGAAACTTCGGCCAAACAATGTCAAGTCTTTGCAGATCACATAGACTCACAAGTAACTCCCAAACTTTATTCTACCGCTTCGCACTTTTTCTGTCTTTCGACTACCACAATCTTTCTTTCACCATAACCTTTCTATATCTCTGTAATATTTCTCTGTCGCTTTCATACGATTTGATTATATTTAATCATTACATTTCTAAAGCTAATCTAATTTTCAAAACACGTTTCATTTGGTTGGAATAGAGCTGGAAACTTGAATATGAAATCAAAAAGAAACCATAGATATTTGTTAAGGGAGAGTCTCTGGAATAGCCCATTCTGCATTATTTATTTATCTATTATTAAACATTTTATTAATTATTACATTTTTTATACATCTAGATTCTAAGTCTTGCATATAAGACTTGCGAAGGAAGTAAAATATTATAGTACATCGCATTTATATTAGTGTTATTTTTCAATCATAATTCAAGCCATTTTAGTTTTGATAATCATTTTTATTTTATGGTTTTAATTAACTTACAAAAATTAATTCTTACGTTACATAAAGCAAAAAAAAATGTGCTCTAACTACATAGCTGAAGTACATAAAATACATTTAAAACCAATAGGATATTTGGATTTAGTGTTTAGTTCAGGATAGTTTAGGAAAACATTGCATTTTTTAATGATTTTTCAATTTTTATTCCATTTCAGATATATATATATATATATATTAAAAAAATAGTACAAGACCTCGACATCGGACAGAAAAAAAATAATTCTTTAGCTCAGAATTGATAAAATTTCTGTATTAATATTCTAATTGGCACGAATTTATCAACAATAAGAAAAAATTTCATATTTCAAAACTCTCTCTCTGTCTCTCTCTCCAGAAATGCGATGTGCAACACATTTCATAAAATATAATATGAATTTGCGTAGTCAAAATAGAAGTGCAGTTCTGCTCAAACTTTTAGTTAGACTTAAAACAACCACCCTTTTCAAGAACACAAACAACAACAAAAAGAGAAAAAAGAACTTTCTAAAATATTTACGGATTCTCTCAACACTGAATTTAGTTACACTCGTTATTAAAACGCAGCTAACAGGTCGATGAACCGACTTTATTAGGAAACACCAACAATGTTTCCATTTGCAATTTGCGTCAATATTTGCTCCTATTTATTACATTAGTACTAATTCTTAGAAAATCATCTCCTCTCGACAGCGCACTTCGAAAGGTATGCAAATAACGAATTTCGTATTCCGTTTGCATTCTGTTTTCGAAACAACACTCGAGTTGAGCTGAATTTAAATGTCGAGAGATTAATCAATATCTAGAACTAACAGTGTTCTTCAGGAATTCGGATGATTGAGAGTTGCTGGAATTCCGTCATTTGATTAATAATTGGAATCTTTCGACAAATTAATTAATGAAGTTATTCTGGGTTATTGTTCGTTTGAAAAATGTGAATTGAGAACTTCTCCGTGTAATAAATACAAAACTCATACTAGAAGAAAATGAAAATAACTATGAAAGAGAAACCTATAAATAGATTGATAGAATTTACGTAACTTTAGAGTTATTATTTAATTCTAAAGCATTTCAAGTGACGGGATTGGTCGATCGATTGATAGTTTATTAGCGTCATATTTAGGAACAAGATTTAGGGCTATTGGTGACGGACTTTGTAATTTTAACAACAGTCAAGAGAAAGAATGCCCTAGGGGACCGAGCACAGCCTAAAGGGTTTAGAGTTACAAACTGGTCCCCAGAGAGACAATCACCTCCGCACTCAGCATTTATTGGAAAATAAAAATTTTCATCAAGATAGGGTAGTATGTAACAGTACATGTTGGGGGGGGACAAAGAAAATAAGATATTACATAATTGCAATACACAAAAGTAAGTAAATGCTTACAAAATGTTTACAGATCAAAAACAGGACAGTTTAATACATGGGTGGCTAACTATGATTGTTTGAGGGCCACATTGCAAAAAAAAAAAACTTTTTGCTGGGCCACACATACTATATTTTTTCAACAAATCGAAATAAATATTAACTCTATGTAGTTTTTATTAAAATAAATTAACTTCTTTTTGCTATATTTTTTTTAAAAAAATTGAGCTAGATATGTATAGGTACATATTTATTTGAAATTTGTAAAAGTTTCGTTTCATTTAGTTTGGATTTCATAAAGGTGGAAAAAGTTCAAATTAATGAGATGGAGGAATTTGCTTTTGTTGAACAAGTAAATCGATATCGGGTTCTATAGACGAGGTTGCAATTCTTAATGCATTTTTATGATGTTTATCAGTGATCTTTGTCCTATTTTTTTTTTTTTGTATGCCTCATTCTTGAAAATAATTGTTCACAAATACAGGTAAGCTAAAGACATTAATAAAGCATGATTGTGAAAATTAGGATAATTAGTGCGGGGTAGGTAATCTTTATAAAACTCCAGTATAGAAACATTCTTAAATTTTTCTTTAAGTTGAATGTCACTTTGCAGCTCAATGCATTCCATTTGAAGATCATTTATTTATTTCTAGAGAAAATGGAGTAGAAAATATGCTGAAATACTCATCATTTTTTCGACAATCTTGAAATATCCTTTCACACTCTTGACTTAAATCAAAAATTAATGCAGCATATTTTACAGATTTTGTACAATTCACAGATTTATATGCAGCCAAAGTACTGAAATGTGTCAAATCTTTTACTTTTATTTTATTGTGCAAAAATTTAACTTTCCTTCAAATGCTAAACAAAAACTAAAAAGCAAAATAAGATAAATCGCCCATTCCGAAATATCTCTCATCCTGGAACAAATAGTAAACCTAAAGAATATATAAAACTAAATGCTACAGACCAAAAAAAAGTGCTCTACCTCCTAAACTCGGAGATGATGATGATGATTGTAACATATATTATATGATGTGGATGATACCTGGCTCATGGATGCCATGGATCAAATCGAATCTACAAACCTTTTGAAGAAAAAGAAAACTCGGATTCGACCTTAGTTTATTCTGTTTCACGCTTTTACCTGATTTTAATCTGATCTGATTACGTTTTGTTTTAAACTGCTATTTTATCATATATATTAACAATGTTTTTAATTTTTATAACATTTGTCTCACTAGAATTTTAAATTTTACTTTAGCGCAATGTTTTAATTCTTGTGTATCACCGGGTTTGGCGCAGCATGGCCATATCTGACTCTTGTGCCATAAAATTTCAAAATCACTCACCCATTCCTTCAAATGCTGTTATTGTTTGGAATTTGTTTTATATTATTAATAAATTGAATTTTTCCTCGAAGTCTCAAATTTAAATCATTCAAATGTTCTGTTAAGTCTACTAAAAAAGCTAAATTTAAAACCCAATCTTCGTCTTCAAATTCAGTCACACAGGTTTCTCTTTTGTTTCCATAAATATTTTTATTTCAGTCCTTAAATCATAAAATATTTTGAGTCCTCTTACTGAGCCAAAAAACAATGCAATATATTGCATACAAATATTGTAATTCTTCAAAAAATTCGCCATCGAGTGGATACACACATAATCGAAGCGTAAATTCTCATGGCATACTCAGATGTTTTTATTTAAATTTTTATTTCAAAATAAATGTCAATGAATCGATTATATATGAAAAATATTGCAAACGTTTATTTTTTAATAAAAATATGTAAATTTAAATATTTTCATAATTTGCGTTCGGACCGCATTTTACAGGGTTTTGGGCTGCACTTTAGACAAGCATGGTTTGATTGAAAATTTTTGGTAAAAGAGCAAAATAAAACGAAGTGGTCAGTATCTCCAATAGAGCCACAAGGACATAAATTTACATTTTTCAAATTAAAACGATTTAAATAACAAACGAAGGGATCATAACCAGTTAAGAAGTGAATAATAAAACCTGAATTGAAACAAAAATTAAAATTTGATATTAGAATATAGGACTGAAACCGAATACTGGTGTTAAAAGTTGACCACCAGACCTCCTAGACAGAGAGAAAAAGATCGATTTCTGATGCTGTACTATCAATTACCACTGACATGTTACAACATGTTTAACAGGAAACTTACATAACGAATTGACATTATACATGTAACTAAACGAAGTAATATCAAGCGCCTGTAAAAAACCATCTATTTTTTCTATTTCCATTCATTTATTACTTATAATTCTGTGTCGTTTATTTATAAAAATATAGCATTTGGAAACCGGGTGATTCATTTCGAATACCTGTATTTTGATAAAAGTTTATTCATATAAATTTTATGCCATTAAAAATAAAGAAATATCGCACGATATACAAACTTTGATAAATGGTGTCTTTCATTTTATAAAAGTTCCTTTAAAAGTTGACTAAACGTTAAACATTTAAATTTTTCTAATATCTAATGATAGAAAAGAGTGCTTATTGATTACGATTACAGTGAGTGAGTGTGAGTGTAAAGGTTATTGGCGCAAGAGCCAGATGAGGCTATACTGCGTCAAACAAGATATAACTGTGGTCTAGACGTGAAAAAATTGAAAAAAAGACAAAAATTGGTTAACAAGAAGGAGGGTCGAAACTAAAGAAGGATCACTAGTGTATCCCAGATGCGCGTCACATGTGTTTACCTAAGTCAGTAAACCCCGTAGGAAAGAAAAAGATCTCAAGAGTGCCTCGGGATCGTGATGCCCATACTTACCTAAAGAAAGAAAGTTCCCTGATATAATCATCAGGAGCAGGGTGCCTGGCTATAACCCCAGACGCTGGGTACCCATTTTAGTCGCCTCTTACGTTATGCAAGAGCTACAGTGGGACTATTCTGTCGTACCGGGTCACCACACGGATCTTACGATTACAGTTTGAGGAATCTAAAATACAGTCGATTTCATGTTATATTTGTTTTATCGTGTTTTTCTTAAGTTCGTTGAAACTTCATACTTGGAGTTAAAATACAGCTAATTTTTTGAAATCTCATGTAACAGGAAAAAATATGTATACAATATATATGTATATACTTTTTATAAAAATGTTATGAAAATACTATTCTTCTTTGTTTTATGCAAAAATACATCTTACTGGCGCAAAAGAAGTATGAGTTTCTTAGTTTCTTTCAATGACAAGTCATCTTGCTTAAATAGATTCATAGCTTCGTCAACCATTTCTTTCTGAAAGTATTGATAAATTAGTGTTATGGAGAATAGAGAGAAAATTATTAAAAATGCAAAATATACACTTCAAAAGGATAACAATTCTTGTTTCACTACGCTCAACTTCTGTATAATTTCCAAAATAATTTAAAACGTTTATGCTTCTATTTTACATTGGCAATAAAATCTATACATTTTTTCCCATCGTTTGTACGTAATATTAATGCGATACTAGGCTAAATTCAACACTTCGGAGAGATATGCTTATTATCTCAATCAGCATTTTTGTTTCTCGTAAATGATAATGGCGCGTAATAATAATTCTAGTATTTACGCTGTCATGTTTTACAAAAAGTAGGATAACTATAAGATATGTCATATTACTTCCCACGCTGAAATTGTGAAGTTATCAGCATGTTTTTTAAGTAAGTACAGTTTAATATTTAAAAAAAGTACAGTTTTTTCAGCTATTTTATTTTTATTAGAATGTCTACAAATCTGCCACTTGATGGGCTAACTAATGCAACGTGACCGTTTTGACATCATCATCATCATTGCCATGGTGCTGACCGCAGAAACGCTTATTCAAGAAAATTGAATTATTGCTTTTATTAACGTAGCGCTGCAAGCAATGCGAGGGGTGTAGACGACGGACATCGTAATTTTGAAGCACGGTCAAGTGACAAAAGGCGACACCTGAGTTGTGGTATCACATTCTCCTAACTTTCACACTACGCCAATGGGATGTGAGTGGGTGAAAGTGAAGGTTACTGGTGCAAGATCCAGATGGAGCTAAAATGCGCCAAACAAGATGTAACTGTGGTCTAGATGTGAAAAAAATACAAAAATTGGTTGACAAGAAGGATCGCTAGGGTAACCCAGAGGTACGTCACCCGTGTTTACCAAAGACAGTAAACCCCATGGGAAAGAAAAAGATCACTAAGGTGCCTCAGGGTCATGATGCCCGTACTTTCCAAAAGGATTCAAGTCCCTGATGTCCCCTGATATAGTCCTCAAGGGCAGGGTTCCTGGCTACGCCCCCAGACCTTGGGTACTCATTTTTGTCGCCTCTTACGACATGCATGAGCTACAGTAAGGACATTCTGTCATACCCAGCTACCACCCGGGTCACGCCAAAAAGAACTTTGAGCTTTTATAGGTTTGACATGCATCAGCCCCTTCTAACTATATGGCGGGTCTTTATTGGAATCAAAGTTAGATGCCCCCTTCCGACTCGACTGCGAACTGTCGGCCACGAAGCCGTTTCTCGACCACTTAGTTACCGGGGCCACTTTTGAAGTAATGGAACAAGTAGTAATGATTGGGTGCGTGATCAGGGCTATATTTAGGGGAATCATGTTATTCCAGCCATATAAGGCAAGGATATCTCGGGCTCGACGAGCCATGTCTGAACGGGGGCTGTCATGTAGCAAAACAACCCTTTTACTGAACATGCCACGCCTTTTGTTGTAGATCGCACGATATAGTTTAGTTAAAGTGTCACAGTATGTTTTGGAATTTATTGTGTCACCCCGAGATAAAAAATACTCAAACAACACCCTCTACCTATTTCAAAACACAGTGCACATGATTTGGGTGCTAAAATTGTTTTCTTGTTCTTCCCTGTTTAGGGCGAATTTGCATGCCTCATCTCTAAATACTTTCTTTCATTTTCTTAACATTCCATCGCTCGTAGTATTTGCTCCATGCATTCCATGAATTAATCGATGAATTTCGGTAGCTTTTCATTCCTTTTGCAGGTGAAAAAAAAAAGAATTATAGTGCGTATTTCACAATCGGCGCATTTTAATTTATGTGAGACATTTTATAGGCGCACAAACAAACATAAAGGTGGACGAAAACTTCAGTGTAGTCATCTGTAATTAACCATGAGTTATAAGTATTCAGTGTACCTGCGTGAAATGGCAACAGTAGTGTGGCAGTTGCCTTATTTAAAAATGTTATTTACTTAAAATAACACCCATAGTACTTTGAATTATTCTAATATTAATGGTGAATAATTATTATTGACGTGATTTCTCCTTCCTTCCTGAAATAGAGTCAATGGGCTCATTTGCTCAATAATGTTCAAATAGTTGGCATTTTCTGCGGACAGAATTATAAGTAAATATATTACTAAATACTGCAAATTATTATTGTAGAATACCGTGAAATAATCAACATATTCTTTGAAATAAAGACGTAAGTTAAAGACGATTAAAATCTAGATTATGGTAGCATAGTCTTCAAAATGGAAGCAATTCTGTATTTTTATTTCCCTTACAGATTAGCAGCTGTTAGCTGCATTTAATGATCGTATTATTCGAAAGCAGCAGTTTGTGCTTTTTTTACAAAATGAGAATCTTGAATTAAACTTAGATTAGTTTACTGATCTCATTTGACATTACAATTTAAATAATAATAAAAGGAGAAACAGGATGTAGAATAGTTTAAGAAATTATATGTAAGAAAAAAGTTATGGATTTATTACTTTTACTAAATAGTATACGTTACACGCGTTTTTATTTAATCTGACCCTAAATTAGTTGAGTGAGTGAGTGAATGTAAAGTTTATTGGCGCAAGAGCCAGATATGGTCATGCTGCGCCAAACAAGATTAAACTGTGGTCTAGACGTGAAGTTAAAAAAAGATAAAAATTGGTTGACAAGAAGGAGGGTTGAAAATAGAGAAGGATCTTTAGGGTATCCCGGGGGCGCATCACCCGTGTTTACCAAAGACAGTAAACCCCATGGGAAAGAAAAAGATCACTAGGGTGCCTCGGGGTCATGAAGCCGGTACTTACCTGAAGAAGGCAAATCACTGAAATCCCCTGATGTAATCCCAGGTACAGGAGGCTCTCTATACCCCCAAAAACTGGGTACCCATTTTAGTCGCCTCTTTCGACATGCATGAGCTACAGTGGGACTATTCTGTCATTCCCGATCACCACACGGGTCTCTAAATTAGTTGAATTTGAGTTTGTGTTTTTAATTATTAATAAAGACGCCTAAATTATTTTTATAAGCATTTGCAGAATAATTAACAAAAAGGAAAAGAATTTCACTAAACTAGATATCTCAAATTATATTTTCGATTGCTTTGTTTTATAAATTTATTGTTTTTAATAATATTTGAGCACAAGATTAATACTCAGATTTTATTTGTTTAGGTTTTATTAACGTCGCACTAGAAGCAACACGAGGGCTATTGGCGACGGACCCCATAATTTTGACCACGGTCAAGTGATGAGGACGACACCTGAGCTGGCACCTCCCTCTCCTAACATCCACACCACACCAATGGGAGGACTTTGGGCCTCGACAGATTTAACGTGCATCAGCCCCGGCTACACGGCGGGTCTTTGGCGGCCAAGGATCGAACCCGCTACTGAACGAAAACCGCTGGCCGCGAGTCCACGACCTTGACCACTAGGCTACCGCGGCCCACTCAGATTTTACCACACATAATTGGTATTATTTCGAGTTTAAAATGACTATAGAATATCAAATGGATCTCTGTAGCACACGATGGAATTAGATGAATGCAAAATCGGAATCAGAATGATACGTTATTAAGTTTCTGTACGGCTTTATCCTTATTCGATATAATGAAACTAACAAACCGTACCAATATTTGTCCCACATATTCTCTTAAAATGTAGCACACTTCTAGAGTACCACACAAATTTAGTGTTTTATGAATTTTACTAAAAATTTCTGAGACTAATTTAATTTTAGAATGAAAATATATTGAGCCAAATATGTTTATATGAATGTGGAATTACTGAATTTCAATTAGAATTATCACATCCTTCACATGGCTGTAGCGAAATACTCTTAAGATTTCATCTCTTCTCTCTTTGTAAATCATTAGAACCAAAGTCATTACAGTAAAATGCTATCGACTTCTCGAACACATGAGTCAAATCAACATGCTGAACGCTTTGGGAAGTTCCTTTAGTTGTTCTGTTACGTATGTCTAAAAAGTATGATTTACATTTTATTTTATGATTTGGGGAAAAATGGTGTAACGCATGTCTTATAGAGGTGCATGGATTAAGATTTAATTTTTAAATAATTCGAGATAAAAACCAACATTTTTAAAAACAACGTTTTTACATGGTGGCAAAGTTTATTAAGAAAAATATTGAAATATTAGTTAAAACTGGTCGCAAATATCTAAATATTGCATTATTAGGCAAGTAAGAACGGTTCCCGAAATTTCAGAGCTCTAACTTGATGGGAAGTTGGTTAAATTAATGATAAAAAATTTGATGACACACTGATACGCACACAGACAGACGCACTCCAAGTGAAATACATAAAAACGTAAAAACTAACTAAAATTAATTAATTCATTCGGTAAATTAATGGTTGGAATGCAGTTTAACCCAACCACTCTTGGCGACAAGAATTATTTGGCAGTATTTTGCCAAATGTGGCTACCCTGTTCCGTTTCACGGATTTAATGCTCAGCCAAAAAAAAAAAATCGCCAATTTTTGAAATCGCGCTAAGTGTTTGGGCTAAACTGCATTACTAAAGAAAATATTAGTTAAAACTTGTCGCAAATGTCTAAATATTGCATTGTTAGGCGAGTACGAACGATTCCCAAGGTTTCAGAGTTCTAGCTTGATGGGAAGTTGGTTAAATTAACGATCGAAAATTTGATGACACTCACACACACCAAGTGAAATTCAGAAAAACGTTTTAAAAATAAAAAAGTTAAATGACAGGCTTGCAATGAATGAACTAATTTATTCTCCTATGTAGAATTATTCTGAACAAAAAAAATCTTGATTTTTGTATAAATCTTACAACATAAGGTTGCTGTACTTTATATAAATTTCTTTAATTTATATTTTTAATATAAATTTTAATTATGAATTTGATTCCTTATATTTTGTTATAGTACAAATTTAAATAATTACGGAATTATGTAGGAATATATGTAAGAACTTCTATTTGTAGGAACTCTAGAGGGCGACACAATTCAGACTATTATTGTGTTATGTAACGAGTATTTCACGAGTTGCGCATAGGACCAAATACTTGGCATTAGATGCAGAGTGGAGACGATGCTGTTCGAACGGAAGATGTGACGGTGGCCTGTAAATGTTAAATATTTTGAAATTCCTGTAATCTCAATACATTGTAAATAGTTTTGTAAATATATTATTCCTTATTGTAATTAAATTAATGCCTATATCATGTGCATAACTGGACCTAAGAACCCTTAGATATCAACCAACATGCCCTTAACTTGTAGTAAAGTGCTACCTGTAAAAAAAACCTCATTATTTATAATCTTAATTATAGTCTAAAAGTACTGTAGCAAAAAAGTTATAATGAATAAAAATTATTCATAATTATATTAACATACGCACAAGATTTATAATTATATATTGAAATTTTAATTATTTACAGTATAACACATCAATCAATAACACCCGAGACTAACATTGAAAACAACATTTTTTTTGCAAATTTTTTTTTCATTCATCAACATAACACCTTTTGTTAATCACCTTTACCCCAAGATTGTTCTAATCAGTTCTTTTCCCAAATCTTTTTTTTTTTTTTTTTGTCCCAAATTTTTTTTTTTTTTTTTTCTCGCAGAAATTTTTTTTGTTGCGAGTAAATAGCGATAAACAGCTTTCTGAATCATCGACTCATTGCTGTTTTTGTTCCTTAGAAAGCAATCGCGGCACCCACTTGGAAAAAACCTTTTTCATGCTCAATTTTTCATGAAGGATAGTAAATACACTTCCATATGATATCTGTGTCATCTCAGCAATCTCACGGAGCTTCACTTTACGATCTTTCATTATAATTTTTGTCACTTCACTCACATTTTCCGGTGTAACGGCTTCCACAGGTCTACCCGAGCGTTCCGCGTCATTTGTGTCGGTACGACCCCGTTTAAACTCGGCAAACCACCGACAAATCGTTGCTTTTGATGGACAAGAGTCCGGGTAACATTTTTCAGTCCATT
>BMAW01101892.1:147648-225489 GCA_019974015.1 Nephila pilipes | reverse complement strand
TGAAAGATACTTTTATAACGGTTTTTCCTTTTTTACAAATTTCGGGTACGTAAAAAGTTTTTTATTCTGCTTTATCATCCTCATTTCGTAATATGAAGGAAATAAATAATGCATACAAATATGATAAATATTTAAAAGAAAATAGTTAATTCAATTTTGAAACAGTTTGCTAACCATGTAAGTAAAAGGGGTATATTTTCTCTTCAACATCTTCAAAACAAAATACGAAACATTACAATAATAATAAGCAATTATAATTTTTCGACACATGTTTCTCAGTAATAATTTCAATCATAATTTGATTAATTGTAGTTCATAATGCAATATAATATTTTTGATGATTATAATTAGTTTATGTAAGTAATAAAATACTTTGTACTATTTATTAATTTTTAAAGAATAATGCCAGAATTACCATAAAAATCTATCAACATAATATCTAAAATTTAATTGAATAAAATACTTTCTTTAAATTCTAACGAAATTTAAAGGTTAAAAAATTATTATTTTTATAACTGAAATATATGCATAGCAATAGTATAAAATGTAGATAATTATAGATAAGGATTATGCATAAACAGCATTCTTGAAGTTTTCCTATATTATAAATATAGAATATTAATTTGTAATGCATCCTCAAATAGTTTATTTTCTTTATATCAAAATTTTAAGAATTCTAATTTCTTTCCCTAAATTTTTTGATTTATTCTTAGACTTCTTGATGGTTATGAACTTGTAAATTTAATCAAGCGGATTATTAGGCCAATCAATATATATAAATATATTTTGTTGTTGAAAAAGCTTTTATAAGAAAACTTTTAATTATAGAATGAAGATTCGTAAATGATTTTGTGATCTTTTTATTTTTAAAGTCATTAATTTGAACTTCTATTAGTGCGTATTCTGAAGTGCGTAAAATTATGTACTCTTATTTCATGAATCTTTATACCAGGCTCAATTAAAATTTTATAACACATTAATTATATTTACGCTCGAGTGCTCGATGTTGGAAATGTCCTTAAAATTTATCTACATCTTTGTTCAAGGTAAATTAGGCTAATAATTAGCAGTAAAATGCACAAAACAGTAAAAATTTGTAAAAAAAAATGCAAAATACTTGGCTTAGTCATACAAGAATGATTGATTGAAACTACTTAGATAATGAAAACTACTTAGACTATTTAGAAAAATTGACTTCTTGACAAGAATGAAAACTACTCAGAAAATAATCACTATAAAAGATCTTGAAACAAAAATTATGCCTTGTTATTAGGAATTTACTAGGCCAACATTGAATAATTTTCTTTTGTTTACAGTAGTTCAACGTTATTTTAAACAAATATTTACTAAACTGTTTGAAATCAGTTTCAGACTGATTTATATCTGCTACATATGTGAGTACCGTTAACTTCTTAACGTATCTTTTTAAAATAGGATACTCGAGTATTTTACACACACAGTATGATATACCAAACAAATTAACTATTATATAAATTTATGTTAGTTTATTGTTATACTGTTGCATCAAACCAAAGTTCTCAGTTAATAAAATATTAAATGAAATACATCTTAGAAATATAAATATACTTTTAACAAACTAATTACAATCATTAAAATCTTAATGTATTATAATGGCAATCTTTTGAGCCTAACTCCATGTACCCTTAATTTTATGCTCACGCATTTTCGTTTGCGTCATTTTTTCAAAGGCACAAACAAGTAGCACATGTTAAAAAAAAGAGATTGAAGTAAAAATACAAAATATATTATGCAGAAAACACTATAATGGAGGGAACGATAAGAAAACATGTTAGAAAATCTAATGACAGCTGTACTAATGTATACGATGAGGAGCATATTGGACGACCGTCAGTCATCACTTAAGACTTAGTGCAGAAAGCTGACCGGAAAATCAATAAAACAATCGGTTTACGATTTAGTCTTTATGTAATAATTTTCAGTAAGTTTCAAGGAGTGTTTTTCTGTTAGTAGTTATCCAATTAGGCTTCAAATTTCTCTTGGTTTGGAATTCGGAGGATAATTGTTCAATATGATGAGTTCCTTAATATGTTGATAATATTGATGAAAAACATGATAATGTAAAAGGCTTTTTTGAGAAAATATTTTAAAAAAAAACGGTATTTCTTTTTTAAAAGGGTTTTCTTCTACTCACATTGTATGTATGGGTAAATACTTAAAAAGCATTTTTTCTCACATTTTGAAGCACTCAGTGGAGCTGAAAATTTCTATACGCGATTATTTCAGATGACAATCTGATAATATCATGAAGTTAATAAAAATGAATTGATTAAAACTAATTGTTTTCAGAGTTAAATTTTACTCTAAGTTGCTCTCCAAATCGCCAAATCCGTTGCCAGGGAGAAGGGGTAAATTGCGTAAACTATCTTTTATTAATTATTATTTTGGTAAAAAAGTAATGAAAAATAAATTTTTAATTTTAGTTTTGATTTCATTAAAAAAATAAAATAATTAAAAAATGCAATACATATCTTTCTCTTTTATCAAATTCATGCAGTACTTCTTCAAAATTTAATTAATTAAATTTTAAAATTTAAGGTATTAAACTTATATTGAAAGAAAACCCACGTTCAAAAAAACTCGTTTTCCACCCGTGTTATTATTTATTTTGTTATTTTTAAAACATCAAATCATTATCTTCTTAAGAAACACGCCTTGTATTATAAAACAACTCAACTGGAAGTATAAATATACGCACACAAGCTTACACATTCATGCTCACACGAACGTTTTCAGAAATGCGCTGCAAAAGGAAGAATTATAATTATTAATTTTTAGTCATACAGCTATTCAACTTTATTTCAAGAGAATTAAGTTAACAATCTCTATACAAGAGGATATCACAAAAGGTTAATTAATACTAAAAAATAATCGCGATATCAGGTAAAAACTTAATTTGCATAAAAATTTATCTTTACGTATATTACATTACAAGTATTAATGCTGATTTGTTTCGTTTCAGAAAGCCGTAGATTTAAGAAACCCTCAGTACCGTAATGATTTAATTATTATCCTATGGTATCGTAAAGTTTTATTATTCCTAAAAGTAATCGAGATAATTTCTATTTATTATTCTTAGGACTTCTGTACATAATGACCATCTAGAGTTATTCTTCTTCTAGCGTTTCTCGACATGTAGAAAGCCGTCATTGTAGTGCTCAGCAGATTGAATCCATATCTTCTCCATACTATGGATAATAAATATGGATTTTAATAATAATCTCTACTTATCTTACGAACGATAAGTGGTAGACTTCCAATAAAGGAAATGGAGAGCGAGCAGCGGTTGTTTATTAACATAGCATTGATAGGCAAAACGAGGGCTATTGGCGACATTTGCATTTTAACCTCGTTCAAGTGACGAAAAGAAGCCTGCATCCTCCACCTCCAAATTTCCACACCCTTCCAACATGGGGACTTGGGTCCTAGACCAGATTTATCTTGCATCAGCTCTCCTGATGGCGAATTTTCAGGGGCATCCCAGTCTGAACCTACGACTAGACGAAAACCAACGGTCCCTACTCTAAGCTAACGGGTTCACCTCAGACGGAATCCAATAAATAAGCACTGAATATCTTCTTACAGTTGCTGTAACCTCTGAATTTCCCTTACGACTCCATTTAGTTATATATATCCTCATTACCATTCACTGAAACATTTTTAAATCGAAAGGCTCATTTTTGCATGCATTACAATTATTTTATAAAGTGAGGTTCTTATATCAAATATCGTTATACATCAGTCTTAGAGGTTAGTTAAGGAAAAATATACTGAGAAAGTCTCTTTACAAATATACTTTAAATATTTGTAAAGCTTATTTGAAAATCTAAGAAAACACAGAAAACTCAGTTAACTCTAAATAAATTCTAATCTATTGAAACATGATTGTTGTGTTTAAGCCATTACGCATTTTACTCAAATACGAAATGATTTATGGAAAATTTCTTTGGTTTTTAATATGTTGTTGCCTCCTCAAATACATTGTTTAATTTTTCATAGTATCTTATAGGTTATTATGTACTTTATTTTTGTGGAAGGTGCATGTTTGTGGTTTCTTGTAATCTTTTTGCGCTTACCACTGTGTATTTGAACCGACAGTTGTGATGTGATGGTGAAATTTAATGGCGTAAGACCCAAAAGGGACTATGCTGTACCTAACCAGATGTAACTGTGATATAGACGTTTTAAAAAATGGGAAAAAAATTTAAATACGGGTTGACAGTAGGGAAAGTCAAAAAGAGAGAATTATCGCTCGGTTATCCCGGAGTTGCGTCACCCGTGTTTACCCCATGGGCACCTGTGTAAATCCTATGGATAAAAGAAAATATTACTAGAGTACCTCGGGTTCATGATTCCCGAACAAGGTAAGCCCTGAAGGGAGGACAGTTGTGAAAATGCAAATAAGACGTATGTGAGCCAGTCGTTATGAAGAAGTATCCAATTACTTCTATAAAAATAGAAAATGTTACATTTTTGCAACAAGACCTTAGCTTCGTCTTTACGTATTTCTTTGCTTCTGCCACTCGCAGATTATCTCCGCAGTCCTATCCGCAACTGCGGACACTACTCTCAAAAGACTTAATCCATTTTTGCCAATCAATTTCACATCTTTCAGATTTGGCTTTAAGGACACTTCACGGATTTGGTACTTAAAGAAGTCAACGCCAACATCTGTTTTTGGAATAAGTTTTAATTTCGACTTACACTTCTGATATCAGTTTTCATTTCAAAGTCATTTCGGTGTTTCTCCAGTATTTTTCATTCTTTCAGCAGCTCACATTTTCAACCGATTTTTTTATTTCATTTTTTATTAAATCTAAATTTCTGTTAAATATTTCACTGTAATAAATTTGTTATTGTTAAAAATGGCTATTGATATTTAAACCTTATGTCATGATAAACAGGTTGTGTTAACAACACTATTATACAAATATACGAAACGTAAAACTCAAAAGAAACAATTATTTTAATTAATCAGATAACTTAATCAATTTAAATTTCTTAAAATATATTTTAATTTAATTAGAATAACAACTATACAATAGTTATGTTAAATCTAATTTAAATTGAATGGATACAAATATCAATAACATAAATATTTTTTTCTATTAGAAAATATACAATATATTATTATTATGGTATATTAGTTTGCATGCTATTCAGGCAAGTAACTTTATGACGTTGAGCTACTCGAGATTTTCTCTTATACTTTCTCTCTCGAGATTTTCTTTCCAATTATTGGGGGAAAGGCAAGTTGAATTGAATAAAATTACTTTTTTTTTCCAGCCAAAATGAAACGTGATTGGGTTAATTAGATAAGGATGAATGTAAGATGAAATGAATTAGATACATTGATATATAAATGAAATGGAAATTAATGAAAAATGAGGGAAGATAAATGATAATGTCTGGTTGAAAAATGCTTGTAATTTGTATTAAAGCATTACAGTTAATATTTAGGATTGAAGTGAATCTTAGTTGAAGATAAGAATTAGCTGTTTGTGTTGAAGGATTGAACCCGAAAGAGAGAATAGGTAAGTAAGAGTTTATTAATTGATCCTAATATAGAATTGAGGAGTTAAGTGGGATTCGAGCTTGTTTGTACAGGAATGATAAATAGAGTATTTTAACTTGTGTATATGTATATTAAATTGGACTCCAGTATTTATTGACTGTTTAATTAGAAAGCACAATGACAAAAAAAAATTTATAAAAGAAATGGTATTTCATAAAAATAGCTTTTCCAAATTATGAATTTTCCACTCTAAAATGAAGACGATTCATGCAATAAAAAGTTTTAAATGATATTTCGAAGAACGTCAGCCTATTTGAACAGTATCACATTTTTTAGCATTCATTTTGTGTCGGGACAAAATTCTAAGCCGTTTCTCTTTTAATGTAATGGCCTTTCATGTTCAAAGTTTTTTTATTTTTTAATTCTTGCGCGTTTAGTTAATGATTAAGTCTTAAGATAGTCAAAAAATGTTGAAATGGGAAGTTTCTTAAGCATCCCAAGATGTAAATTAAGGACTTCTTAATCCTAACATTTTGAAAACGCACACTGAAAACATACATTCCACTGTTTAACTGGAAAATAAAGAAACCTCATGCAGAGGAATTGTACCAACTTTTTGCACTTCTGAAAACAAACATTTTATATCCTCAGTCTATTCGAAGATACAAAAAGCTAATGCAAAAGCACTTGGCGGGCCTTAATACTTTTTTATTCCTTGCCTGAGTTGATCTCCTCGGAGACCAAGTACAAAATCATCTTCTTTCTATAAAAAAAAATAAAACCTTCCACAAGATTTTCTCAACTGTATTTATAGCCTTCAGAATTTTTCACTTAAAAACAACTAGAGTGCCTCAGGGATTCATAAAATATACGTGAACATCTCTCTCAACAAAAATTCAGTTGCTGAGTTTTGTAATGTTTCTCCTGCTTGCATAATAAATAAACATATTCACGCTAGAAGAGTTCTGAAAGATTTTCTGTCAGAAGAATCGTCTGACGGATTTTCTTGTACTCGATGTACACGAAAAAATAATAATAAACCTTTCATGGAAAAAAAATAAAGAACACTTGGAAACTTGCAGAATTTTTTTTAGCTAAATAGGAGGAAAACATAGCCGGAACTCTTAAGGTATAAAATAAATTTTATTTCTCATGCTACAATTAAAATAAGACTCTTATACCAATCCGTTTTGAACAAAAGGAAATTTCAGAGTATCTTAGACCACTGGCTTTTAAGCAGTGGTGCGCATGCCCGAAGAGTACGTTGGAGGCTCTCACATTGCATGCTTAAAGGAAATAGTTACGTCAGGCACACGGTTGAAAAGAAAAATAAAGTAGTTTTAAAATATTATAAAGCTGATGGATATTTTTTATTGATATTCCATTTATTACGTTGTCGGTTTCTGATTTGGTTTCGTTTTATTAACATCGCACTAAAAGCACTATGAGGGCTATTGGCGACAGACCTCATAATTTTGAACTTTGATTAAATGACGAGAATGACACCTGAACTGGCACCCCCTCTCCTAACTTTCACACCACGCCATTGGGAGGAATTTGGGCCTCGACAGATTTAACATACATCAGCCCCGGCTACACGGTGGGTCTTGGCAGCCAAAGATCGAATACACGACAGAACGAAAACCGCCGCCACGAATCCGAAAGCATGACCACTAGGCTACCGTGGCCACATGTCTGTTTCTGAAAAGGAGAAATTGCTGAAGCTTGCACCATACAACACTCTTAAAGAGCCTCTTCAGTAGCAGTTTAGAAAGTTTTGTGGCTCGTTGCGATGACGAAGGTATCGAATTTTCTAAAAACGCCAAAATGTATTTGTTGCCCTCTGCTAGCATGAGTCTTGTTGAAAGAGCGTATTTTTTGGTATAATTGCATAAAACATAAATACAAAAGCAGCAAATTATACACAAATTTGTATTTGAGAATGTATTTATCCTCTTGTCAGCCTAATTTTCCAAAACTTTTTGATTCAATTCAGTTTAAATAGTCTATTAAATTTTCTTTTTACCAATCTTTACCTTAATTTGTTTGCGTCTTTGATAGAAAAAAAAAACTGTACAAAAATACATTATTTAATTTAATTCAAAACCTATTCTTATTTGAAAAAGTTTTCAGAACCTGTATTATGTGACAGAAACTTTTTAACTGGATGAGGGTAGGGAGGGGGAAGGCTAGAAGATTTTCTTAGTTGGTGGTACGCAGAAAAACGATTCAGGATCATTGACCTAAATGATACAGAGAAATAATAATGTCATAATTTGCTTATAATAAATAATAGCGACAAAATATAATGAACAAAATTAAATTAAATGATATACCTTAGTTAAATGAGAATTAATTAGAGAGATAATTTCAGATGCATAAAAATGCAATTTTTTTCTTTTTGTTTTGATTAATTCATTATAGAATATCTGGTTTTTACTTATTTATCTATATTTACAACTGCTAATAGAATTTTAATACTTATATTATTGTCATATATTTGAAATTAAAATACAAATATGAAAGGATCAAAAATAATATCGAATCGAATGCATTTAAGGAAAAGTAGTTTTGCGACTTATTTAAAATCGACACAAAAACAGATAATTTTCTTTCTATTAACGGAATATATTTATAACACAAATTTATAGAGTTTCTACTTGAGGGAAATGCTTTTGCAACAACTTTAAAGCATGTTAATAGAAAGAAACTGGCTTGCAGCCGTATTGTTAGTTTCCTGTCAGCTAATAGTTATTGACAGGAATTTATATTTTGAAACAGAAATATATTTTATAGGAATTATGCTAATATATATAATGAAATAAGAATAATAAAGAAATATTTACACTACATATCACATCGGGAGTTATAGAATTTAATCAATATAAAAAAAAGTTTGAAATTATTAAGAAATAAAGTATAACTGAATTTTAAGGCTTAGTTTATGATTCTTAATACACAGATGTAACAAATGCATTTCATGGATAATTTGTTTTTTAAAATATCAATTTGCGAATCTTTCAATTAATAATCTAACATTATAAATAAATTATATCCTGTTTTTAAAATACATATTGCACACTTTCATATATTATGATGTGAACTAGAAATACAACTAATATATAAAAGCTGAACACACATTAAAAATAACGAAGTATAAGAGATGTACATAATCTTAAAAATTATGAGATAAGATTTTAAATGCGAAAAATGCAATTCACAAATTAATTAAGAAAATACGAAACTGAAACAAATAAACCGAAGGATATTTAACAATTTTTATTAGCTCATCAAGCACAGAACAAATTATTATGTAGTTTAGTTTTTATTAACGTCGGACTAGAAGCAACACGAGGGCTATTGGCGAAGGACCTCGTAATTTTGAATAATGGTCAAGTGACGAGGATGACACCTGAGCTGGCACCCCCTCTCCTTACTTCCACACAATGTCAACGGGAGGACTTTTGGCCCCCAACAGATTTAACGTGCATCAGCCCCGGCTACACGGCGGGTCTTTAGTGGCCTAGGATCGAACACGCGACTGAACGAAAACCGCCGGCCACGACTCAGAAGCCATGACCACTAGGCTACCACGGCCAATTTAATATGTAAGTTGGTTTACTTCATTAAGTAGTTTTTTTTATATTATCATTTGAGAATTTTACCAAATGTGTTGATTATACACATTATATTTACAATGTATATATATGTATATAAAATTATTTTTTATATTTATTGGTACAATATTTTTATGAGTATATTTTTGCACTTTTTCAATGAATATTATGCTTCGTGTGTTGATACCTTATAAATAGCATATTCAGGCTTAAAAATATATCATTAATTTTACGTTTGAAGATGCAAAATAGTTCCAATATATTTAAATTTCTTAAAGGAATTTTAAGAATTTAAAAGTTGGAGACAAAAAAAATTAATTAAGTATAAAATAATAAAAATAAGTATAAAGTAAGTATAAAGTATAAAGTAAGTATTAAGTATAAAGTATAAAATAAGTAATCGTTATATGTTTATTGGTATATAAGCAATTAATTCAAGTTTACCTTTGAACATTACTAGTACGTTGTTGCTTTTAATGTTGCCAAGTTAAATAGGATAAAATACAGGATATTTAGAAACTCATGGGCGAAAATTTAAGAGGTGATATAAAACATCTGAATACGTAATTTTCTCCATACAATGCAAGACGGAGAGCAAGCTGTGAACCACTGGATGGCGCTGTATGGGAAGCAAAAAGCGCGAGTTTTCTTGATTACTGTACGTCGCCATGCCTTCTGAAATCCACGTTGGAAATGACGATGTGTGTGAAAAACTCGCGCTTCATGTTTTTCATTACAGAGCCCTCTAGCGGTTTATCACTTGCTATCCTTCTATGCATAGTATGGTGAAAATTGCTTGTTAATATGTTTTATACACGCCTTAAATTTGTTACCAATGAGTTTCGAAACCCTTTGTATTTAAAGGATTACAAATAAATTATACTATAGTTTACCAATAAATTTTACTACAAATTATTTGAACAACTGCACACTAATTATTTGTAAGGAATTTTATTGGAATATTGTTAAAAGACGAAAAAAAAATCTATGTTAGTTTTGTCTTATGAAACAGTTAAACTGTTTTTTACACAAAAGTTCTGGTATTTTGATTCGATTTCGTGCATCTAGATGAATACTAAATTTTTCCATATTCAAATTTCTTTGATCAAATTCGATATTCTTAAAAATCCAAAATTTCAATACTGCATCGAGTAATAGAATTTTAAACGGGAATCATTCAAGTCATAAAACTTAAGCCCAGTTTTTTATCTTTTCTAATTTCAGACAATAACACGATATTTCTATTCTCCACTTTTTTTATATATCATATTTTAAGCTTCCGCAAAACATATTTTTTGCTCAAACGACAATACGCCTACGATGCACTTTGCGCAACAAAAGTTTTCAGATTCCCTTTGCAACTTCCTAGTGAATGAATCATAAACCACTCATTTCCCTCGTTCCCTGCATCCAAAATCCGTAAAAGTAATGCAATTTTGCCATAAATATCCCTGGAATCTCCAACGCCATCAATGTCAATCAATGTTGTTTGCACCCCAATATAACTGTTCATTTTGATAAATAATCCGAGGAATATATATGTAGGTCAACGGATTATATGGAGATAAATGGATGTCTGGCTGAATAGTACAGGCATTGTCTGGTTGGTGAAAAGCTTTTGAGCTGACCGTTTCACCAATACCGCGGTTGTTTTCTCTGAACAGTTAAGGAAATCGCTATGAAATGGTGGAATGAGGGTATACATTAATAGAAGAGACAGAATCAAAACTTTAAGGGCGGAACTTTCGTTAATACTAAATTGACGAATAACTATGATTACATGAACAAAAATTTAACTATTCAGATTAAAATCCCACTTTTATAAGAATAATCGGCCATTATAAATTCTAATTGGAGTTCGTTATATTTTATGTCATGTTCCAATGCAAAGGAAAGTTGTAAAATATTTGTTAATAAGAATGCTTTATATGTTGTTGAAAAGCATTGGGAAAAAATGCCACTTTTTTAAAATAAAAATAGCTCCAAAAGAAATAGTTATATAGTTAACCGCTATGTTTTAGGTTCATAACATACATAAACATATACAGAAAGCTGTGGTAAAATTTCATATGAATATATGAAATACGTTTTAAGAAATGCGATTTTTCGTAAGAAAAAAAATTTAAATTGCAGTTTTCCAGAAAATGCAAATAAATATTATAATATTTCTTAAAAAATTATATATTTACATTAATGCATGAACTGACTACCCTAGAAACCAATACAACCATTTTTGAAATCTTGAATTCGTGGGCTTTAGTTTAAAAGTAGTAAAATCTTTCGAAAATTTTCACGAAAACGGTGATTTTTCGTAGGCACATACCTTAATAGCGACATATTGGGTTATTAAAATATGTAGCATAATACTTCCAGTTAGTGGTTTCGAAACGAATACCTTGTCTATACTTGAGCTTTTTGATTAATGTCGGTAATACATTATTCTCGTATTTTATGTGAGTTTATATGTGACTTTATATTAAAAGCAGCTTTGAAAGAAGCAGTTAACGTTTGAATGTTTTTTTTGTAGAAAGCAATAAAATGAAGTATTAACAGTTAATATAAAGCTTATAACGCTTCTTTTTTATTCAATTCGACGACCATTATTTAAAGTTTCAATAATTCTTAAACGAATGTCAAAATAATAGAAATTCACATTCAATATATAGATGAAACGTTTCTAATTTAAATCGAAACTTTTTATTTTTAATCAAATGTTGAATAATCAAATGATGAATGTTCAATATTTTTTCCCTCTCTGTCTCTCTCAGTCTAATAACTTTCAATGCACCTGAAATATTTTCAAGGCCCAATAATCACATGGATTTCTTGCTCACTTTCTCCGATCCAAGCAAATTTAATCACAAACACTGGTAGTTCGAGCAGGTATACCAAAGTCTACTACTTACCTTTCTAATATATATATATATATATATATATATATATATGTGTGTGTGTGTGTGTGTGTGTGTATATGTGTGTGTGTGAGAGAGAGAGAGAGAGAGAGAGACATTTCTGAGTTGTTTGGCTAATTTAGGAAATATTTTAATTTTTTAATAACAAAATAAGTACTTAAACAACAAATTTTATCCGTCTTTATATGTAAAGGTATTTTTTGTTACATATAAAGTAGTGTATTAGGTCATTTAATTTAAATACAAATTACCAAGTGTTGTTGAAACTTAAGTAAATAGTTCGGCAAATCTAATACAAAATCAAAATTGACTCAGAAACATTACGATATTGCTTTTTATATCAGACTTATTTTATTATTACCTTTATCTTGAAAATTACTCTTTAAACTGGAAATTCAAAACCTCTAAGCTGATTTCCAAGCAATATTTACTTTGAAAGATTTAAAATCGATATTAAGAAACATTTGCATGGGTTTTTAATACAACTATGTCAGATTTATAAAAAATGTTATAAAAAAAGACTTCCGAAATTGAAGGAATTACCAATCTATAATAATTATATAAATCATTGATTTCGAAGGAAAAAAAAAAGATGGGAACTATTTCTCTTATTCATTTTATAGTAAATGGATTATTATTTATGATCAACGCAATATTTTCTGCATTAATATATCTTTAGTTATTTTCTAATAAAAACGCAATGTAAGAATATAGCAAAATCCTTTTGCATTTAGTCTTCGTTATCATAAGCATTTCTTCAATAAATACTTTAAATACTTAAATACGTTTGACAATGTCTTCTCTTTAAAATTTTTATCTTGGTTATTATTAAATTTCTATGAAAGAAAAAAATAAGAATTAATTAACTGTCATCCAATCGTAATGAAAACGAACGAGGTTCATGAATTCGAAGTATGTAAACATAAAATATTTTTGAAATAAACATTTAGCTTCTTTACAATGTTTATTTTCAAAAGCTATTAACTTTCTGCACCATTTAAATTGAGCTGAAGTACTTTTTACATATTATTCCTTTGTAATTTTATCCCCATTCCCAAACTTCTAATGTCTGTTTTAAACTGTTCTAAACCCTTTAAAACAACTTATTTATTTCCTCTATGTGTATTTACTACTCTTAAAGTCTTATTTACGATTGCTCTTAACAGTACAAATCACAAACCCAAAAGATTACAACGCTGTTATACAAATTCTAATGCTTTAATTCACTTCTGTAGCTAAACATTCATTATTCACGTTAATACGAAAAATAAGAATCGTCAGACTGCTTAAGTATTTGGATAAACTCCAAGGATGAATCAAAAGATTTAATACCCTTCCTGTCGTTAGAAATAAATCAAATTTAAATATCCTTCTGCTTAATGATTCTCGAGTGTATGGAAATAATGATTAAATTTCAAGATTAGCTTAAATTTTCTAGAACAAAAACAAAATTCGTTATCACAATATCCTTTTCGCACCACCCTTCTGGGGTTTCCTTGAAACTTTTAGTATCCGGGATTAAACTCTAAGGTAATTATTTGATACTTGTTTCTCCTTAGAAAAGTGTATTAACATATGTAAAATAATCTATATGCATAAGTATACTTAAGGAAAATTTAATACTGTTTTAATAACGACAATGTAAGACTCATAATTTAATAATTACGATAATGAACGAAGGTTTTGATATTTTTAGCGATTAAAAGTAGCTTATATGTACTCAATATTGTTGTTGTTATCGTAAATGGTGTTTATTGAAGATGATTCATTAAGCATTTTGAATATTGTTTAATTTACTAATAAGATTTAAACTTTCATACTTGACATAAACGTTTTTACACGCATGTCCACATACATGTATGCGCACCCACATACATATACGTATATGAACGGGCTCACACACATACACGTTACATACGTACTTACACACAAATATGTACATAGGTGCCCACACAGAAATACATGCAGACAGACATACATGTACTCACACACACACACATACAAATACGAACTTGTCCACACTCATACGTAAGCACACTTGCATGTCGTTTTAAATGTTACGATATAGTGATCATATAGTTTGCATTATATTTGATTTAACATGGCCCTATAGATTATTGGTGACGGGCCACATAATTGTGAACCATGATGAAGTGGCAAATTGGACAAATGGACTCAATAGTAGTTCGTAACATAAATTCGTGTGCGGTGGGGGTATCGCAACAAAAACAAGACAATTATTAAAACAGTCAGATTTTCCCATTTTAAAACTATTTGGCGTTAAGACTACGAATATATATTTCGTTTAACTTATTTCCAGTTGAGATGCTTTAAAATCAGTCGTTAAATGACTGATTTTTCTTAACTGTAACATTCTCATGGAGAGTCATCTTTGAACAATAAAACTGTGAGCGTTCAGATGCAAACCTGATATTAAATTTTTTTATGAGTGTTTTTTCAGCACAACACATTCCGAGTAAAAAAGAAATACTTCCTTTCATTGACGAAAGATTGGCACTGAATGAGAGACAGTGCCCTCTCTAATTACTATACCTTGGACATGCGCACTTGTAAGACATTCTCTCTATAAGTTAAATGCAAGAGAATTTTACATTAACAAGGGATTTTGATTTGATCATATTTGATTATTCATCAACGTGACACTGAGAAATTACATGAAGGCCTTTGGCGCTGGACCTAATAGTTTTGAGTCCCAGTCACGTGATGAAGACAACAAATAAAATGTCACCTCCCTCTCCAAACATCTGCATCACACCAATGTGATAACTTGGGATCTCGAACAGATTTCCAGTGCATCATCTACGCTCCACAGTGGATTTTTAGAAGCACCAGGTTTCAATCCGACGATTCAATGAAAATAATGCTGGCCACGAATTCTCGAAAATTACCACTAGGCTACCATTGCCACATTAATTAGGGAATAATTACTAACATTATGTTGAAGGTTATACATAAGCTTAAAGAAAGAGTTTAAGGGAAAACATTATTCACAATATTGAATAATATCAACAATTTTGAAAGAAACAAGAATGCTCTAATAGAATATGTACAAGCAGGTGCTAAATGAACTGATATCTTACTCTCGACAAAACTGATCTAACATGTAAAGTCCTCATTATTCCAAGGGAATTAGTTAATATCCGAATCACGTGTCAACAGTATTTTCGTCCTTAACTAGGAATTTCATAGATATGTAAATAACGTAATTAAATAACTATGAAAAGATGGAATGTAGAATAATAATATAACTTAAGGAACAAGTTGAAAAACTTATCATTAGTCTCGTGTTAGAAGAAAATTATATTTCATTCGAAAGGAAATATTGCAAACATGTTAAAGAATTACTCCAAGCAGTACCTGGAAAATATAATTTAGCTTATATTTATATGTACTTGTATGAACAAGTCATATCCATTATAAACATTTTAATTATATCGCTATATAGATTACCTTATCTTTCGAAATAATCATAATTATAAAAAGGTAAGATATATTTTTATCCAAAATACTTAAATTTAATTCAGACAAATTAAAATAATAAGGAATCTGAATTTCCTGTTTTTGAACTGAAAATTAAAGAAAGTATATTACATTATAACATTTATGATAAACATGATGCATTTAGTTTTCAATTTATTAAAGTTCCTTTCTATAACAATAATATTCATGTACCAATTCATATAAATACTGTTGTGAATAATTTGTATGGTTATAACTTTGTGATACAAAAGTTTGTCAAAACAAAACCATCCTAAAAATTCTGTTATTGCATACATCATGACCACCAATTATTTTTTTAAAAAAAGCACATCATCTAGAAAAATATGAGACAAAGTAATGATTCTTAAACATTTTATGAACTTTCTTGTACACAATAATAATTAACTTTCTTATTCATGTAATTTGATTGCACGACCACTGTAATATGATTTAGGATACAATTGAATAATATATATAGTTTTAGTTTATATTATTGCAATTTTAAACTCTACATTAGTTTTTATAATTTGATAAAATATTTCCATGTCAAGATATCCCGACATGAATTCTGTGACTTCATACTTTTTGACTCCGTATAAAAATACAAGATTCACACACCAGTAATTGTGAACCTCGGTCCAGTGACAAGGACGATACAGTGCTGGTACAACCCTCTCCAAACTTCCACACCAGAACAATGCAAAGACTTCTAACACAATCGGGGTTATCCTGTTACAGTCCCTCAACGTAGTGGGTCTTTAGTGGCATCATGTCTTGATCCCATGACTCGATGAAACAATGACGGGCGTGAATTCGTGATCATGATCTTTAAGCTACCATGGTTAGGTAACTAAAATAACTAAACAGTCTTAACAAAACAAAACAAACTCTGAGAATCCTAAGTGAAAAATGCAAATTATTTAACGCAAGATGCAGTTGAATGATTCAAGAAGCTGGAGATTATAATAAAAATATAGACACCCTTTTCAAAGTAAAATCCAATTAAAAGCTACAACAAGACTACTGATAAACCTTAAAGAGCAAAATCATTTCAAAATATAATTATTTTTATGAACTACTTTCAAGAACAACTTCAAGCACTAACATTCACTGCTATTCATTTCAGATCCTTGTGTATTTTTATACAGAACACCGAAAGTGATTATGAGATCTTTGTGAAACTAAATAAAACCACACGTACAAAATGTCATATAAATTCATACTTAAAGAACTAAATTATACATACAACCTAAAAATGAGAGAGGAAGAGAGAGAGAGAGAGAGAGAGAGAGAAAGAGAGAGCAATATTTAAATAATACTCTATTAATTTTTATGTAATTTCTGATTTGATAAATATCGATTGCGTACTCCAAAAACTACACATGATAAAACCGCTACGAATATTTTTGATATCAAGTTTTTTTAAAAAAAAGTAATTGGAAGAAAGTTTCATTGCGAATAGTTATTTATATTATAATCACATTCTTATATTCCCCTACGAAGCTCAATATATGCTTTAGTATAGTAAGGAATATCTCATCAAAAGCACTTTATTCTGATAGCGGTATTTAGGATTACGCGAAAACTGCCTGCTAGTGACAGGAACATCGAGTCTTGACTTTCATCTTCGTTAACATCTCCTATTTTATGCGAAGAAGATTAAATCACAAAAGCTATGGCCACCTCAAGACCTAAGCCATGAGCCCTGGGAAGAGTAAACAAGGCAGTAAAAAGCTATTTTCGTGTTTTTTTTCATTTCTTTTTCTCTTTAAGAAAACGGGTGGATAATCCGCCAATCCTGAATCGTGTTGGAAGCAAAATTTAAACAAACAACTTAAAAAGGGGGCTATATATAATGCATAAAAATAAAGATTTAAGGTATGATTGTATTCCATTTATTTTCTGAGCTTTGAGGCTTGTATATAAGACCGATGGTAATATTCTCAGAAATTTATTTCCATAAAAATTTAACTCTGAACGCAACTAGCAAATAATTCAAATCTAAGATCTTCTTCGGAGTAAACAGCTAAATGTGTTTCGAAAGAGCTAGTGAAGTGTATATTTAATAGTGATAACACCATTTAAAAATTTTTATTGAAAAAATTAGAAATAAAATTACCCATATTCTCCTTAATACTTCAGTCAGAAATATTTCGAATTGTTACCTCTAGAAATTGCAATTTGTGTACAAATAATGCCTATGGTGAATTATTAATGAATGTTTAGTTCTTTCAGAAAAAAAGAATGGGTAATCTAAAAAAAATTCTTAATACAAGTAAAATCCACATTTTCTGGAAATTTATACAAGATATGGATTTTACTACTTCATATTTAAGTTAATTTTCTTTTAGTAATTTCCAAAACGTGTAGTGATACTCAATCAAAAACACATTGCAATTTCAAAATCACGTTTTTCAAATTAAATTTTAATAGTAATATTTTTAGTATAATTTTTGCTACATATTAAACATTTTATTCAATTTTCAAGCGTAAAAAGTTCTAAAATCAAAACCTGTTACTCTACACTTTATTTATAATGACACTAAGTATGTGTTTTGAGCATAACTTTAAATAAATGGTTTCACACATGTATAAAAAACTGGTGTTTAATTGTTTAAATCATGTGGATGTTAATTCAATTCAATGTATATTCAATACATACACACAAAAACTCGTTTTGGTAAATAGTTATACCAGATTAAAAGTGTGAAAGTGTAAATTAATTAAACGTTATGAAGTGAGAAAAAGTGCCAATTAGGGAAAAAAAGTAATTTTGTAATTGAAGCATGAAATTTCAAAAAGAAGGGAAAGTTTGTTTAAAAGTTTAACTTATTAAACTTCAAGAAAATATTTTTAAATGACAATTTGTTTTGGAGAATTTCTTAAATGGCTTACAATTAAGAAATTTAATAGTTTTTACTCGTATATGTGGTTGAAGAATGTGTGAAGAAAACTATTGTAAAATGGAGATAAGTTTTAATACACACTTTAGACATATTTAATTCAAATTATACGAACAACATAATAACAACAAATTATATGAACAACACTAGCCATTTCATGATTCGATATAATCTAAATTTCTTTAATGGAATTGAGCACATTTTTTATATAACCATTAAAAATATTAAAAATGTTATTTATTACTATAAAATTAATGAATTTTTAAGAAACTGGAAACAAAAAAAAAATATTTAGTACTCTCCTTTTTAATGGGTTTTCTTCTACTCACATTGTAACTATATCTGGGTCAAAACCTTAAAAGCGTTTTTCATCCATTTTAAAGCTCTCAGTTGAACTGAAATTTTCTATAAGTGAATGTTTGGATGACAATTGGATAATTTAATTATAATTTATTAATATTAATTGATTAAAAATAATTATTTAACGAATTAATTTTTATGCCCAAGTTCTCACTAATTCACCAAATGGTCTCCAAATACGTCGGCAAAGTAAAGGGGTCATTGATTAAACTCTCTTTTGTTAACTGTGAAATATCTGTGAATCCACCTTTTCTATTATAATGTATATTATGCAAGGAGTAAAGTTTTAAAGAAAACCCATGTTAAAAAACCTCGTTTTTTATCTGTGTTATTGGAAATTCGAATCAATATTTTTATATGAAGATATATGACAAACTAATAATCGTTTGAGTTTTTTTTAACTTGGAATGTCTAATTAGAGCGGCAGTGATACTGGGTAATTTTTGTAACAAGCGCATGCCTGACTTTTCCCGTCGAATCATAGTTTATTTCTTTTTTCACTACAATCACATAGAATAGTGAGGCCAATTCACCTTAATCTGTTAAGGCTCAGTCACCACTTCGGCTAAGAGTTTAATACTTTAAATGAAAATTTGAATACTTTCTGAGGAAAAACGATTGAAATTGTGAATTAAAAAGGACCATTATTACAATATACGTAATACTTTAATTAGAAATATCTCTAAAACTACTTTCTTACCTTTCATGATATATAATGTGGGTACATTTTGGGGATAGATGCCAGGCATATCCTTTATTCTCCTATTATGTAACTATTACTTAAATGCAGTTAATAATAAATACTACCTTTAAGCGAATGTTTCACGTGTATTTTTGTTATTTGCAATACAATATTAAATATCTAATGTATAAAAAACAAGTAAATATATAACGCAGTAGCAAATAATTGATCAACACATTTCCAGATAAGTAAGTTTCATTGCTATATTTTCTTAAGGCTTAGTCATGAAAAATTCCTTACTGAACAATTCCAATTTTATTAAATCACTTTTAGCATTTTCCCTTGAGACAGAAAAACCTCGCGTCAAATATTAAATCCAGTTAGACGTAAATAGCTGAAAGCCTCTAGAACGTGGGGCTCCGAATAGGCTTAGAAATCCAAATAGAATCATCTTTTAACATTAGAATGCATGGAATAGTAATACATCCGAGAACTTCAAGTATGGAAATCCGCGTCTGTGATTCTTGGTTCGATTTTCAAGTTTTAAGAAAACGAAATCTTTTAATGGTGGCAAACGTGCGAAGCGAGGTTTAAAGAAAAGGATTTGATTCTGGAAAGATAGCGTCATATTGTTTTACGGTTGGAAGGCTTTTATTGTTTCTTCGGCTCTAAACACTCAATAAAACCGGCTTCAGGAAACTGGTAATCCGTGAATCATTCGACTGGATATATACTTTTAATGGAAAATAGATTAAATTTGCTGTTTCTTTTGTTCCGATACAAATCGGAAGTGGGCGTTAAATTAGCTAACACTAAAAACATTTCAGCGTAGGTGTCGATTGCGTTTGAGTTACATTCTTTTTTGTTCAGTAAGAGATAATGACTTAGATGGATGATAGTGGAGACAGAATAGCGTTAAATGAAATATGGGATGATGGATAAATTTATATTTCTTTGTGTATAATTACAGTTGGTATTGTTCAAAATGAATCTTCGGCACTTTAGTCGTTAATGGAAGTTTTGATTTTAGTTCATTCGACAGTGAAGGTCCCTTAGTTTATGAATATGTGAAGATATTCAATTATTTCATAAATAGCTTACAATTTTCAATTACTTTGCGAATGTCTTCAGATTATATATATACGTAGACTTGAAATTTAATTTTTCTTACTAATTGTAGAGAGAGTTGATATATTGATTAGTTACACATTCTTTGACTTCAAAATAAACCGATTCGACAAATTTTGAAAACTGTTTTTAGGAATTTGTTTAAGACAATCCCAATACATGCATCAATGTAGTATCATGCCTCTAGTGGTGATTATTAACTATTCTATAGATCTTTTAAGTTCATTTAAGGTTACCAGAATACGCAATGAATTAGGAATTCCATATCTGAGACTCCTTGTTTCGTAATATTTATCTTTTCATACTATTAGTAGAGCACAGATATACTGTGGGCCAAATAATGGTATTTGAATCATTCTATAGAACTATAAAAGTATTTTTTTTTTATCAAAAAGAGTTTTTCCTCTCTTAGTTGAATATAGATATGATTTGTGAAATTCATTTTCATTTAGATACTATTTTAAAGAAAAAACTGTAAAAGAAAAATTATAATTTTAAGCATTTCTATATTTTTTTTTTATCAGAAACAATTCAGTAATGTTATTAAAAATTTGGTTCACACTATTTATTCCGCACTATTTTATAAACGAAGAGTAAAATATTTTGTATATTTATGGAATATATTGTTTTTGAAAATAGTTTCTAAATGTAAATATATAAAAAAACTCAAGTAAATTTTCAACTCAAAGGAAAAGAAACTTTTTTACTGAAAAAATACTTTTATAGTACAATAGAGTGATTGAAATATCATTAATCTACATACACAAACACTCTAGGCTCTACAAGTAATTTTAAAATATAGGTGTCACAAAAAGAAATAATTTTAAATTCGAAGTTTTATTTCCCCTTGCATGTTCTGGTACCCTTAAAATTATAGTAGTAATTTAAAGTATTATATGAACACATAATAAACATTTAGTATATAATTGAGTTACATGGAATAACCTAATAAACCTAATAGGTTTATTAGGTTATTTAAACCTAAATAACCTGAGAGTAAGCAAGGGCGATTTTATTGTAACGTTAGTGTATAAAATGTTAAGTTATAAGAAGTATGCTTTTAGTTACAATGCAGTGTAATCTGTCTTATAAATGATTTTACACCTTTTTCAATGCAGAATGATTTATGTTTCTTAATTTTCTAAGAAAAACGTGAAAGTCGCAGTAAATATTAATTCAATAACCAAATAATTAGCCATTATGGGGAATCAATCACTTCTTTTTAAAAATATTAAAAGGTAAAATTTAGCTTGAGGTTTTTGAAAAAAATTATCAACGAAATATCAGTATCTATTATCAATGCTGATCAACTAAGGCTTTAATCAATTCCGAATATAAACAACATCATGAATTCCATTATATATATATTATATATATATCGATCCAAAAATATATTTTGACAAATAAAAAGACAACGAAATTTTCAACAAAGCAAAGAAATAAATAAACAAAATGATACTACACTTGCCGAAGAAATAAAAAAAAGTTTATAGTCCCAAAAGCTGTCACTGCTGTAACAACGACTTAAGCATTTTCAACATTTCTAAGATTTATAAGCCTTAGGATGCTTATAAATATTTTGATACTTAGTGAGAGAAAATTTTTCCTTAAAGAAAAGGGCACTCTTTCTTTCTTTTCTCGAATATTCTAATACACAAAGCTGGTCTTGGAAAATAGATGCATAAGTAGTCACACATGAAAGATTACCCTCTTCTGACCTCACCCCTACCCCTTCCTTTCTGAGTCCTTCACTTGAGGGTAAATGATGTGAAAGAAATTTAAGTTATTTTTAGAAGAGTTGCTGAAAATATATTTTGATGTATGTGATGCTTTATTCGAAAACTTACTCACAGTGTCTTGCATAAAATATCGAATAGAGAATGATCCTCTTATGTTAAATGGGTCTTAAAGGCTTGGGGCTTAGATGAGTTTCCAAAGTCACAAGTACTATTACTATAACCACGTAATAAATGTTATCATACCAATACACAAAAATTTATTTTTGAAACTATTCAAATCGGTTTAAATCCATCAAATATGTGTAGTAGAATCAATCAATTAGATGGATAAACAGACGTGGGTGACATTCAACCTTCTGTGGACACAAAAGAAAATAAAGTATTTTTAAAAGGCATTGACTACTTGCTAATAAATAATAAAATATAAAGCATGGAGATGGTGTTAAAATATAAAGCATGGAGATGGTGTTAAAATATAAAGCATGGACATTTATTTACAAGCCAGATGCAATAAAATGAGTTTTCAAGTCAACTCTAATTCGAGTATATATTTTAATTCACTTACTGTCCTGAAGCTAAATTAATTCTTCAAAATTCTGAAAAACTTATATAATAAACGATTAAAAATAAATGGACGCATTGGAATAGACTATCGTTTTGTTGTTTTTGATCACCTGAAAGATCGATCGAGGGATGGAATAGACTGGGTGTAGTTGATATAGTTATGGAACACGGAAGAATAAATTAATGTGATAGATAAAGGAAGCAGAAGGAAGATCATGGGCCTAAAAGAGGCGATAAGAATAAAATATTAACCTCTAAAATTCTACATTTTGTTCAGTTAAGGACGTATTTCTCCTCTCTCTCTCCTGTACCACACACACACACACGACGCACACACACACACCACGACGACACACCCCAGCAAAAACCAATGTATATGTATATAAGCAACTATGAAGAATGATTTACCAAATATTTAAAGACAAAAGTCAGAAAAATTTAAATAAATTAAAAAATAAATGAAATTATGGAACCCAGCAAGTCAAAAAGTAATTTAGGGCTGAGAACCAAATAAGTGGGTTTAAACTAATTTCATTGTACCAACCTTCCTCCTTTGCGACTTGGTAGGCTGAACTGGGAAATCCAAAGTACAAAAGAGTTCAATGATAAAAATATGCCATAAAATTCAACGGTAAAATCTACAAAAATAAAATCTATAATTCTAAAAATTATAAACAAATCAAAATATAAAAACTACTTACAAAAATTCAAAGAAATGAAGATTCAAATATATGAGTAAAAAGGTGGAATATTGTTTAAGCTTCAAGATGGATATGAGATACTCTAAATGAAAAAAAACAACACTTCATCACCATATAAATTGAAAAAGATTTTAACCGTTGTTTGGTTGGTAATAAATTGCTTGGTAAAGGAGTCGAATGGTCCAGAAAGTGAGTAAAAATTGTAAGCTGTACAAAAGCAAATAAATAAATTAATAAATTCTTCACGGCTAGACCACTAACATGCCGACTTTGTGGACCTAGTGTTGTGTGGTGGATTTGAAAATGGATCAAGAATTGCAAAGATGTTTAGTATATTTGTGATATATAAGTACTTAAGAAATTTATGGAATAATTAAGCAATTGCTGAAGAACTTTTTAATGTTATTAAACTTGTTTATTTATGTGTGATTAATTTGTTATAACGTAATAAAAAGTTTAATAAAATATTCCTATAAATAGATATATGCAAATTGCTGTTCCAAAAAGGAATTTTGTCTGCAAGGAATTCGAATCCTTCTCTTTTATTATAAACATTACTAATTTGTCTATTATCAACAATTTGAAAATCAAAATCCAGAAATTCTACTATATTAGAATTAAAATTAGTTTTTAATAATTTGAGGTAATCAGGGTAAAACGAAAAACTTGGTTCAAGTTTCTCAGTTTTACCCAAAATAATATTAAATCATGTATCTAACGATAAAGGAAGTAAGAATCATTATCAATGTGTTATATTTCATAAAAATGTAAATAAAAATTGGCCAGGCAATTACTAGCTGGACCTACCTGAGGGAAAACTTTAATTTGATTATAGAGATTCTGACTAAAGCATATAAAATTTTCTTGTAATAGTAGTTTAATAAGAGTATTGAATTTTACTCGTTTTATTGTTTGATTAAAATAATATTTAACGTATAAAATTGCAAGAACCCTAATTAAATCTTGAATATCCATTTAGTAATCAAAATCATATCCATGTATAGAGAATTCTTCTTGTTTCTTTATGATCTTAACAATTTCAAAGCTGTTTTTAATAATAGCATTTTTCAATATTATCAATAGACTTTTGAAAAATTGACTGTAAAAGTTTGCCAGATTTAGTGATATGGATGTTATAGCCATTCGTAATACTTCGAAATTTGACAGGAGTTTGTGAAGTTTTGGGGTTAAAAAATATATGGAAAATTAATGTTTGTAAAATATAAGCCCATTTTTTTTAAAAGCCAAAAGATGATTATTTATCTCTATTTTACTAATTTTGGAAAACTGGAAATCACTATTATTCGATACATGTTTACTCAATAATTTATGATAGTAAAATTTGCAAATAATTGCATAATTTGCGAGAAACTTATCTACATAAACGACAACAAAATCTTTCTGCAAATCATCTATACAGAATCTTAGATCTATAATTGTAATTTTCTTTCCTATTTTAAAATTCAAATGCAGAATTTTCTTTAAGAAACATGATCTAAATTCGTTAAATGCCTCAATTGGCAAAACATATTTAATTGCAACTTCAAAAATAAAATTATGAAAGTCACTAGTAATTAGTTTTCTTATGATTGTATTACTATTAATAATAATGAGAATAAATCTAGTTTCCTTATTCATTAATTCTTTCAATAAATTGCTAATTACGATGTTCAGATTTTCTGTGACAACATATTAGTGGAATGAATCAACATATTGTTTGTAATCATTGCCTCTACATACTTGTGGCGTTTGTGATTCTGAAGTATTGTTATAGTTAAGAATAAATTTTACAAGTTTCTAATTGTACTTAACAATTCTTTTGATCTTGATATTTTTAATCGGAAATAGAGCCATGTGTTTTTAAAACAGACCAGAAAAATTAATTTTATTAAATGATTTATTCATAAAGAGAAAGGTGCAATATTCTGTAATATATTTTTCATCAATATTGAAATCAATTTATGCATGTAATATATATATATATATATATACTCTCATGGAATAAAAAATTATAATTGCTTAAACGTAACGAAACTTAGCATGAAGTTACATGTCGGAGAGATATGCAAATTATTAGAAATGCACGATGATTGCATTCCGTGGAGTATGAAACGGGTAACCAAAGCTTGTTTGAGTGTGCTGAATCGTTTACAAAGGAAGAGCTAAGGTAGACATGACATTACGCCGTTTTCGAAGACAATATGAGCAGCTGTCGCAGTTTGAGAGGGGGAGAATCTTCGGCATGATGGAAGCTGGGTGGTCAGCCAGGCGAGTAGCTCGTCAGTTACGTCGCTCTGATTGTGTGGTGAGGAGGTGTTGGGACCAGTGGATCCGAGAGATGACATTTACACGAAGACCAGGTTCAGGACGTCCTGGACAGCTTTATTGGCCACCCTCCAGGCTCAGGAAGCACCTTCGTTAGGGCCCCCTGTGTCTTCTCGAACCATACGAAGGCACCTGGCTGAAGGACATTTGGGATCGCGGCACCCATCACGTGTGCTGCCCTTGACGCCTACCCATCAACGACTCCGTTTGGAGTGGTGCCGCTCACGAGGAAACTGGACTGTAGCGGAATGGAACCAGGTCGTCTTTAGCGACGAATCCAGATTCAATCTCAGCAGTGATGACAATCGTGTTCGTGTGTGGAGACCCCGTGGTGAACGCCTCAATCCTGCCTTCGCTTTACAGCGACACACCACTCCCACAGCTGGTGTGAAGGTATGGGGTGCCATTGCCTACGATACTCGGTCACCCCTAGTATTGATCCGTGGCACAATGACAGCCCAGCGGTATGTGCAGGACATCCTGCAACCACATGCATACAGAATTTGTATGCCTCAATGCCAGATCGTATCGCATTGTGCATTCGCGCTACAGGGTGTTCAACAGGGTATTAAATCCTCCGTTCTTTCGCCTTTTTCTCTGAAATAAATGATCTTTTTTCTTTGATTTTCTAATAATTTACTTACATCAAAGTAGTTATTACGTATGCAAATTTTCGTTTCATTTTGACACCTCTTGCCTTTTATCCTGTGAGTGAGGAGAGGATATATATAGGGCATACTATTTAATTATATAGAGCAGAATATTTGATTGAGGAGAAGAGAGAGTATATATATATATATGGGTGAAGTATATAGGCATATATAAGAAAATAAACCACTCTGACAATGATGTATTACTTGCCTGAAGATAGTAAAAATAATTTTAATCAAATTTTATTTCCGTTTTTAATATTATTAATTATTAAAAAGTTGTCAAATAAAAATATGGATCACTTGATTAACTTTTACAAATCTTATCGCATCTCTGTTCATATTGCCAAGATGTTGCTCACGTCACATGACAATGGTTCAAAATTACAAGGCCTGACTTTTAACATTTGTTAATATAAAATTACTGAATAATCAATCAATTATAGCGTAACAAAGAATCAAAAAAGCATAACAATCAATAAAGCATGACATTAATAAAATGTAAACAAATAATCGATCATGAAAAAATGTGATTCATTGCAGTGTGTAAGCCGAAATCATACACTTTTGTTAAAATTTGATTAATTTAAATAATGTTAAATACTTTTTCTCTATATAACACGAGTTAAATTATTTTTGAAAGATTATATTTGAAGTCATTACGAGGAACGTTTATGACAAACAAGTATTTTGTAAAATTTTTGTTTTAAAATTTTTTTAAATACTTATATTGTTACCTTAATGTTTTAGTTTACACTGGAATAATAATTAATCATTTTTAGTCAAGTTATTTTTACTTAAATTAGTTTTGTTTTGATAATAAATTATTTTATCAGTGTTAAAATAAATCACGAGAGCAGCAAGTTAACGCTATGGCCTACAAAAGTCTGCAAGTTTTTTTTTTTTTTTTATCTCCAAACACTGTTTTAAAACTGCGTCATAAATATTGAAAAGATCATTTTCAACGGCCATTTACTTTCTTTATTTAGATGAAAAATATCACCATTAGCCGACAGCTATTGAGAGTTACTGAAAAGTGTACTTAGCTGCCAAAGGGTAAGATATCAGTTTCTTTATGTATTTTACTGATACCTATTTATAAGAAAAGTTCAAATTCGTTCAATATTTTCTCTCTTTCATTTTAACTTCCATTAAAGCAACAACTATATTAAAATAATATTTTGACAAAATTGGCTATTATTCTTCTTGCTATAAAAATAACCTTAAAATTAACAGCAAATAAAAATAATAATGTTTACAATAGTTTTATTTTATGTTATGATCATTAATTTTCAATTAAGTTTGTCGCTTACTATTATTAATTAAAATGATATTTATTTGTTTTATTTCAACATTTGCGCATAATTGTGGTAGTCTATTGGTAATGGTCAAGACTTTCGGCCGGTGATACTTTGCCTTTATTTTCATAAGAAATACTCGTATGGAATGCTGAGGTTTATAGAAATAAATCCATTCATTTTATTATTGGAAAATTCATTTTATTTTCTTCCTTGAACCATTAATAGTTAATTGAATTTTTGCTTTCTAAATTTTTTTCGGTACATAATTGTGATAGATCGATAGTTCTGGTGGTGAACTCTGGCCAGTAAAATAGAAATGTAGATTTTAGCCCTTTTCCTTCTAAAGATTCGTCGTAGAGAATACAGAGGGATTTTGTGCATAAAATGAAATAAATAGTACTTAAATACATCTTCATTTCTTTATTTCACCAATCCTGCGTAATTGTGGTAGCACAAAAAAACCATAGTCATGATCCTATGACTATCAATGTAACAGCTGTAGTTCTAGCTCTTATTTCCCTAAAAATTCGTAATGGGGAATATAAAGGGTTGCTATGATTAAAAAGGAATTTTGAAAATGTGAATAAATTCTCATTTTTTCATTTCACCATTCTTACGTAGAAATAGTACACCAATTGCCATGCTCATGACTATCGATGTGGAAGCTGTAAATTTCAGCTCTTATTTTTGTAAGCATTTGTCGTATGGAATACGGAAGGCTAAATTATTTGTATTTACATTTATTTTTATTTTCTTCATTTCAACATTTGTTTATCATAGTGGTAATCTGATTCGCGTGTTCGGGGCTATTTATCTAGAGGTATAAGTTCCAGTCCTTATTACCTTAAGAATTTATTTTGAGGAATGCAAAGGGATGTTATGATTAAAATGGATTGTTTGGTATTTAAATATATTTATATTTGCACTATTTAAATTTTTGCGCATAGTTGGGGCATTCCAAGCGCCACAGTCCTTGTTTTTCTGAAGAATTCTCACGATGAATATCGAGGTTGTTTGCTAGTACTCCTTGAGGTCTCACAAGGCGTGGCCTGGTGTGAAAGTTATTAGAGAGAAGTATTAGCTTAGGCATCCACATCAATACGTGGCTGATTCTCAAATTAATAGGTTTGTTGCCAATAAGCATGGCATTGGATACTAGATGTTGCTGAAACCAATTAATCGATGTCTGAATATCTGGTAGAATAAGATCATTTTTATTACTGACTTTCTTCACAATGCAACATTTGTTTTTTGGTTATTCTTTCAAAGTTTATTATATCGATCAAAACTGACAAAAAAAGTGATATAATTATTCAAAGAAAATATCTCTTTATAAAATTTATAGCTTTTAGAAAGAAACATTTTCTCAAAAATCTATAAATTTGCAAAATGAAACTAACATAAACTTTGAAATGAACAATAAGTTTGTACACAAAGTAATAACATTACATGTTAAAGTTAAACCCTAGTTGAAATAAATAGTCTTCTTCTGTACACTTGAAATCGCATAAGATTTTTTTATTTTTAAAAAGTAATATCTTTCTTAGGACACATGACTGAATTCCATATACTAATTTTTTTAAAAAAATAAGCATTAGAGAGTATTTTCAAAAAAAAATTATTCCTTATTTTATAAACAATTTTGCATTTATATGCGTGTTTCTTTTATGAATTCTTAGTTCTACAAATACATATTTCTGTTCGTTTATTTTATTCTTTTCATATTTTTAATATCCAACCAAGGGGTATTTCAGTTAACCCAAAAATGTTATACCTGGCCAAGCGTTTCAAAAATTTACCTTGTTTTTGCTTATAATTTAGATGTCTGCTTTCACCAGTAACGAACTTAATTTTTCAAAATAATTCATAGTAGATTTCTCCTGAATTTTTTATTGATTAAAAAAAATAAGCACGTAATTCATGTCTGATACCTGCTTTTACCACTAATGAACTCAATTTTCAAAAATATGTCGTAATAAACTTCCCCCAATTTTTTTATTGGATTGAAGTAAAACATATATAAAAATTAAGCATTTTATTTACTTATCGATTTAGGTACTACCTTACGTCATAAGTAAACTGGAATCAAGGAATGACTGGACTGAAAATAAATAGCATTATTCAGTATTTTAAGATAGGTGTGAGGCTGCCATTTTTTAGCCACCCAAGAGGCTATTGCTTTAGATGGATCGCTTATGGCGTACCAGCTCACTTTTCAGTTTTTCATCGTTTGCTTCAATTTCAATTACATTTAACTTAAATATATTCACTTTAATAATTTATCCTTTGCTTTAACTTTAATCACATTTAGCTCAAACATATTCAATTTAATAATTTAACGTTTGCTTTAATGTTGTCACCAGAAAAGTTTACTATTGACCATTTCTCAATATTTCTTCGTGTACTTTAATTATTATAATTAATTAAGTAAGTAAATAATAATTATAAAGGAAGTGCACCTTGGGTAGCTAAACTATTCTTTACAAAATTTGCATGGAAATTTTAAAATTCTTTATTTATATTTAACTAGGTAAAACTAGTATAACATTCGCAAAGAGAATAGTAATTTCACATCTTGTAAATATACTACTTTTTGCTCGCAAATGGGATCAATTTATTTCTGAACTGCAAATTATTATATAATCCAAGTTTCGTTTATTCATTTTTCAAAATGAGTCTTCTAAGATAAATATTTTTTAAGTGCTTTAACATTACTAAAGAGGAATCTTTGAGACGTAATATTTTTCCATTATTTTTCTTAATTATGCTTACGACAGCTTTTTTTGTTTCGTTTTATTTTCATCGGAATAATAAACAATTATATTTATTTCTCTGGTAGTTTTTAAAAAGCACAGTTTTTTATTTGAGGAGATATTCAGTTAAAAAAGAATAGTTCCAATTCATTTTAATTGGCTGCCAGTAATATATAAAATAACGTTAATTACTTGACTTATCATCAGTTGTAGTGATTGAGATAACAATGATCTCTGGAATCAAACTGAAATGTTTTTTTTTTCATTGTCAGAGATATTTGAAATAGAATGGAGAACTTAATCAAGTTTATGAAAAATTCTTGTCTAACAAACTAATTAGAAGTACCGAAACTGCTCATTAATGCAAGATGTATGTTCTCATGCATACTACAAACCAAATTCAGAATTATAACCTAAGATAAAAATAATGATTACGTCTTAGCATTAAGAATGTTATGTACTAATTAACTGAAATTTTCTATGACTGAGGCATTTTTTTTCCTGTTTACATTACCAGTAAAGTGAAAAATAAAAATTAGAATTAGAATTTTAAATTACTTAAAGTTTTTGAGTCTACAATAATAAAACACATTAAAATATACAAAAAAATCTTCAATTCCATTAAAATGATTCAAAAACTAAAAAAAAGTTTAAGAACTCAAACTCATAATATGAGAGCTCATTAATAAATATCATTTCTTTAAAATATTAATTTTTTTCAGAAAAATTAGAAAAAACAATTTGTAACAAAATTGCTTCATTAGTAAGATTTTTGTGATTGAATCAATGGAATGAATGAATGTACATTTGAATTTAGTATAAAATCTACGTAACATAGATTATGTGAAAATTCAAAATCTTCCCAATAATATTGCTTTTCTATTACAAAAAATAATTTGACAAATTTAATTGTATAAGATGTTAATATTGAATATTACCTTAAACACATTTTTGAGGAAAATGAGTTTGTCATCAATTGGTATTGTGCAGATAGTGACAGAGATTAACATTGTTGAGTTTATACCGTACATATAAATTCCATTTATTAGCTTTTAATGTAACATTTCATAAATTTAATCAAAAATAGGGTTTTCAACAATTGAATTTTCACTTTCACTCAAAAAAATTTATTTAATAAATGATTTTTGATTATTTCTGTTTTCAAAACACTGGTGTTCAAAAAGTTAAGTATAATTTGTATGACGCTAAAATTGTGAGTAAATATTAATGAATTTCTTTGAAATAGCATTCGGAGAATTGTTTGTTGAAGGTGAGACTTTATCTTTATGCAAAATATTTCAATTGACTTCTTCATGCGGAAAACGCCTGTGGACTTTAGAGCACAGATAAACCGGCTCTTTTCCGCATAAATAGTTCAGACAGAGTAGAATGAACATTGGTGCGAAAATGACAATTGGACATGTTTGTGAAATAAATAATGGATGGAATTCTTGAATCCAGACGGTCATAAGCTGAAATATCTCGGATTCTAAATGTACCTTGGTATCTGAAGTCAAGACTGTGGCAGAAGTTTCAAAGTTTGGGAAATGTTAATCAATGACCAGTACCAAGTTGGCAAAGATTCACAACCTTTCACCAAGACCGATATCTGAAAATAACAGTGAGACGACAGAGGGACATTTATACCAGGGAACTGGTTTTAGCGCTCACAATGGGTATAGAGACGCGTTTTCAGAGAAATTGCTTACAGGAGACTCAATCGCGTTTATCTCTATACTAGACGACTAGTGAAATTTCCTCACATCTATGCATCTTCGCATTCTTTTCATATGTCTGCATAAATACGCGATTGCGGACCAATGTGATGTTCAGAGGCGAATCTCACTTTTATCTGAACACTAACTCTCATCCCCTAACTTTACTGTGGGAATTCATTTTCACCCCAGAAACATCACGGAAAGGCATCAGTTTCTATCAAGGGGACATGTTTTGGCAAGTCTCATGCAGGACGACCGAAGAGCCCTCCATACTTTTCAGACGGGGTCTGTGACTGCTAAAATAGATAGAGATGAAGTTCTTAAACCTTATGTTAGCCTGTTTTGAGGTTATGTCGGTTATGTCTTTATTTATATATGTATGATATCGCTCACTGTTACCATAGTAGTCAGATAGACGCCTTCTATAAAATGGAAAATATCCATCGTATGCCGTGATCTGCTTACTCAAATGGCCTGAATCCTACGAGCAATTAGAATATGCATTGATGACTACTTGCAGCCTTTACGAACACACCAAACTTCATTTCCAAACTAAAAAGAGCTCTTCACGAAAAGAGATCGAGTTTGGTATTTTTGGAAATCTTTGAGACCACAACTCATCCACAATGTCATAGCAAGCGAATGATCAGAAATCACGCGCATGGCTTCCACAGGTGACTCCATGCCTTATTAAAATGGAGCATCACCTTTTTATTTCATTTGTTTTTCACTAAATTGTGAACTCTTTTTATACCCAGTTTTGTTTGAAACTGTTTCTTTGAACAATAAATTGGATTATTATTACTCTTTCTTATCGTTTTCTTATTTAATAACCATTTTACACTCGCATATCACGTTTTCAACCATTTCAACTTGGAGTTTCTTCATTTTCCATACAATAACCAATTATGTTTAACCAATGCATAATTGATAAATTTATGCGAATAATGTTTCCGATAAGAGTTTGCTTATAAATATTTAAAAAAAAATCTCTTTTTCCTCTCTCTGTTTTTGGTGTTATTTTGTTTCTCAACATAACATATCTTATCTAACATGAAAATAGAATGCTTCTATGACTATTGATATTCTTTGTAAGTAGGAATTGGTTTATTTTTTAAATGCTTTTTGAATTAAATTTACTATAAAGTTGCACAAAGGGGCGATGTACTACAGAGTTTGCAATTTCGAATCATGAGGCATTAGAAGATTAATACTAAACTGATCGAAGATTATTACTGAATGGGAAGATTAATGCATCTCAGTATTTCAAAAAGATCATCTAATGCTGGGAGATACTCTCTAATTCAGAGTTAATTCATTATGTCAGTGTGATTTTGTTCTAATCTATATATTATAGTTCTTCCAGAGAGCTCATTTCCCGAAGAAGAAAAGCAGTAATCTTTACTTTTTTCACAAATCCACTTTTTATTGGTTTCGGCGTCCTTTTAGTATCAACTCATGATTTGCGTATGTAAACGGAATAGATTTTATACGTTAAAGGATTTCTTGTTAGAGCTAATCCCAGCGTTCATTTTCCAACGAGTCATCTCCTAGAGAGTAATTCTCATTTATCCACAGACTAACTTTTAGAGACTCACTTTACTCAAATATAAAACATATCAATAAGCTCTACCAGTATTAAATAATTCATTTACATAGACTTTTGAAATGAAATAATAATTGAGTAGCCCCAATTACAAAAGATGAGACGTCTGAAAAAATATATCTTTCTCCTGCACTTATGTTGCCCGTTACATATAAATCCAGTAAGTGACATTTAGTGACATTTGTTTCTAATCTCTGCTTCATAAAAAATACGCGTATTTATAAAATAAAATAGACTTAGTCGGTTTTGTTTTAAAACAGATCTTCTCAGCATTGAAAAAAAATATTTAGCAGAGTAATCTGTTTGAGCATAAATAATTGTGTGCAGGCACTTTTACATCATACATACGAGATTGGTTCAAAAAGTACTTGTATTTAGTGACAGTTGACATAATTAAAGTAAATTGTTGTTATCATTTCGAGCTACAATCTTTTAAACGAAACTGATACAAATTTGACATTGATTCATGTCGTAGATTTAATTTGTTATTCATTTGCAGCTAAATGAAAATCTGTTTGCAAACGAGTTGAGTTTTCAATGTTGATGAGAACTGGATTCATCATTTTGCACCGGAAATGAAGCCCAAATCAAAACGTTGGGTTGCTTTCAGTGAATCTTTTCAAAGGAAAAAAAAAGGCTAATAAGGTCTCATTGATAGAAAAGTTGTGACGTAAACGTTTTAGGCCCGAAAGGCGTTATGATCACGTATACGAATAACCGAGACTTAGATAGCTATCTAATGATACTTACAAAATCAACCGACTTTAGATATTATGAGTGTCGTCTCTTGGAATTTCTTAGGACTTATGGAACGATCCTCATAATCTTTCTCTCATGGTAGAAAATTACTAATGTATGTTTTCGGAAATATTATGTAAATAAATGTTTGTTTACTTCCCTTGTAAAATTTGTGAAAGTTAAAATGACTTTTCAAAATGACTGTCAAATATACTAAGAGCTGAAATGACCAGAGTTTTCTAGTTTAATGTACAATGGCGTTCGTGAATGTAGTCAAGAGAAAAATTTGAATTTATAACATACATTATACTTCTCACTGAAGAATAATGCATAACTCATTGTAATTTATATATATATATATATATGCACATTTAACATGAAGTTTGTATGGATTTAGTAATTCTGATAAAATCTAGATTTGCTAATTTGTTTTCAGTTCGCACATTTTACTCACACCTGTTAGATTATTCAATTTACCTCAAGATGAAACTTATTTTTTTATTATACCTCAAACACATAGTCTGGTAAATTATTTACTTAAATAAAATAAACTATATTTCAGTTACTATATAATCTCGCTCACCCAATAGTAGGGCTGATGCACCTCAGACCTGTCGGAATTTTATGTCGTCCCGTTGATGTGGTGGTAAAGTTAGAATAAAGGGTTATTAGCTCAGGTATCATCCTCGTCACTTGACCGATGTTCAAAATTACGATATTTGTTACCAATAGCGTTTGTATTGCTTTCGATTGTGACATTAATAAACATTCATTTAATCATTCTTGTATTAACTTAAATCTTAAGAACGTTGTAACTGTAATAGTTATACCAATTAATATCACACTGTATGATGTAAAACATAGGATAGGAAATCGAATGAAATCTAAGTATTTAAAAAGTTTAAATCGTTCAAACAATTTTAAAATTATCTATTGTTTTACTCGAAAAAGAAACAAATTCTCACATGAAGTCTCATTAACAGAGCATAATTTATTTTATGGCTATATGTAGAGGAAACGATGGAAGAAAAAAAGTACTAAGAACATGTTCAGAAGAGAATGATTTATGAAAAATGACCCAAAATTAAAATATTATTGATGATTGTAAGTTTTTGGCAGTGAACATGGTTTGTATTTGAACTTAATACTGAAGCGGTATAACGTTCTTCCAGAGATTAAACTTGAATTGCTAGTAATTGATGATCAGACTACCAACAATTGACATAAAAAATCTCTCAAAACTTCAAATAAATCATAAACTATGAAATTGAAAACAAAACAGAGAACAAAAAAAAACATTTTTGATGATAAAAATCCTAATGAATACGTTGTTAAAAAAATATCGGTGTTTTACAATTTTCCCAGGGCAAATATCGCCAAGCAGACTTTATTGGCAACAACACACATTATTATACTCATAAAAAAGATATTCCGTTTGCCGTCGGTTGTATCATTTTAGTAGACTTTATCGCCTTCGTGTGCGAAATAGAAAAATACCGCAGTATTAGGTCTACCGGAAAGTTCTGTTCGTTTTTGAAGTGAAAGAAAATAATCAATTTTTTATACATGTAATAAAATTTATTTTTCAATATATTCTCCCTAGTTACTTATGAACTCTGTCAGCGTGAAGGTAATTTATAAATACCATTTTTGAAAAATGCCTTGTTTTTAGACAAAAGCTTAAGTAGTGCTAGGTTGACGTTTGCTTCAATTTTGAATTTTTTTCCTTTCAAAAAATTTTGCAGAGAGGTAAACAAGTGATAAGTAAAGAGTGCTAGGTCTGAGGAGTATGGTGGATACTACAGAAATTCTCGACCTTGCTCTGTGCTTCGTTGATGATTCGTCAAATCAGCATATGTTTCGGCCTTATCCTGATACAGCACTAAAGGCTTTATACTAAGCATTGCCGGCCCCTTTTGATCTGTGCTTTGTTTATATCATCCATTTGCTGGCAGTGTTTCTAAGAATTGAGCTTTCTGTCAGGTTTCGAAAGCTCGAAATGTATGAGTTCTTGGACATGTCACCATATACACAACATTCTCTTATTCTGGCTCAATTTCGATTTAAAAGTAGAAGGGACAGATAGCCCATGCTGCTTTTCTTCACGATGAATTCAGAAATAATCAATTTTTCATCACTAGTTATCATCCGGTCTAAAATCTGCTTGTTTTTATTCCGAGCAATTAGAGATGTGCTATGACGATTATATTATGCAAAATTCTCTTTTAATTCACTAGGCACCCATCTAGAATCTTTATAGACCAATCTCAGGAACGATGGAAAATATATTGTATTGTAAATATCATTGAATATATGAAAAAGGTATTATTTTATTTCACATCACCAATAGACAAAAGTTTTCGTTTGGCCTAATATCTGTTGTTAGAAGGGAAGACATTAATTGCGATGGCAAAACTAAATGAAGAGCGTTATTTGAGATATAACAATTCAACTCATTCTATATACTCTATGTACAGAAACATTTTATTTTACTTTTGAAAAAAAAATACTGCGCCAACTCTTGGCATATAAATTGGGATTGCACTGAGTAGTCAATAATTTGCATTCGTAACAGGCAGTCTTCATGCAACGTTATTTAAAACAAAGAAGAAATAGAAGTATTTAAGTAAATTTTGATGAATTAATTCATAGAGATATTTTTTGCTTGATTTTCTATAAAATGCTTTATGTACTTTGATTTTCTGCAAAGACTTCAATTTTATTTGAATTTCTGTATGGAACTTTAATTGGCTTGATTTTCAGCAAAGCATATAGTTTTGATACTCTTGGAAAATTCACATCACTATACATATTATTCATTTCTATTACTTCTGGACCTTGTAGTTGTAGTCATGGTTATATGGTGGTTGTGGCAGTCACGTTATCATGGTTGGGACGTCTTTATTGTCGTTGTTTCTTTCGAGTCCTAAATGTTACTAAAAATCCGTCGTGTGTCCGAGATTATGCACGTTAAATCTATCGCGAGTCCAAGTCATCCAGTTGGAGTTTGGAGTAAGAGGTTCTAGCTCTGATATCATCCTCTTCAATTAACCGAAGTGTATAATTACTAGAACTGCCACTAATAGACCTCATGTTGTTTTTAATCTTTGTATTAATAGGCAATCCATTAAGTTCGATCAAGAACCGAAAATAATATCAAGTCAAATATCTCATTTTTCTTCCTTTACACAATACTAAATGAATTAATGAGCCTATTCTATTCAAGATAATATTTGCTTCTAAGTAATACTTTAATAAACAATAAATAAATTGCAATAAAGTTTCCAAAAATAGCATAAGATCAAATATTTTAGTCCCTGTACTTGCACACATCAGTAAATTCCTCAATGGCTAAACTCGATTTGATGAAATTCACGAAAGATAGTTTCATAGAAATTGATAACAAATAACGACAAAAAATAAATATCACCCCTTCGTGTAACAAAAATCAATACGTTTGTTTACGTTTCACAATAAGTTTTCCTTTTTAAATATCTTTGTTGAAAGTGAAAGGATCTCCAAAACACTTTTTGGCGCTCCCCTTTCCATTAATTTTGTCAAACAGAGCCTTTCATTCTAACACGTGTTGAGACATCGGTTCTGCGATTTTGGCGCATTTTTCTTCTCTAAGATGACAGAAACTTCTTTTAATCCTCATAAAATCCAGTGACGGCGCCTCTGGTCTGCTATTGACATTACTAGCACGAAGCGAAGCTAGTGTTGGATTGCCTGACAACTTATGAATCGAGTTTCAAACTGCCCATCAAAGTAAGACAGGCACTTAATTTTCAAATTATCTGTTTCGGGAGGTTTGCGAATGACGGTAGGAGAATGAAAGCACAAAGGAGTGATCTTGTGTTTCAACAAGTATGGGAATCAATTACCATTTTGAGTACCTGTTATGTTAGAGATCTTTGTGTTCTATGCATCGTGTAGCTTGTTTAAAGGATATTTATTTTCACAGAAATTCGATCAATTCATACTTTTATTGTTAGTATTGGTTATCGAAAAATATGAATTTTAATCAACTCGAAAGTGAATATAATAAAATATCGTTATTCCTGATAAAGCCAATAGTATCGAAACTGATAGTCGATGTTTATAAATATTCATATTTCAGATATCAAGGGCCCTTAAAATTCCAGTGCAAGAAATTAACAAAAGCATCTTTTTCTGATGTTCACTAGTATAATGTGCTTCCACTAATAGACTATATAAAATTAAAGTTATGGACAGTTATTTTGAAACTCTCATAATATACAATACTTAAGCAAATTATTTTAATGGTCTCCTTATTCGTTCGCACGTGGAAGTTAAAACAAAACTTCTTTCAACGGAACAATTTTGAAAACATTCTGATGAATAGCATAATAACAACAAACTAACAATTATTTTAAGTACATTTATATAAAAATATCATTATGTCTAAATAAATTGCATATTGAGAAATTTGTTATGCTGCGAAGACCTTAATAATAACTGTTTAAGGGATATATGAGCCGCTCAGAAGCCAATGCGGATAAGTCCAAAACACAAAAATTGAGAAAATTAATGTTTTTTGATACATTAGTTTTTAAAATTCTTGGTTTATTAATTTAATTAGAAAAGTGTATAAAGTCTTTTTTCGAGGTGTAAACTCTGCAAAAAAACAAGATATGTACAGGATGTGTAAATAAAAACGCAAGTATTTATTGAAATAATGACGCATCTTAAAAATTTTAGGACTTATACCTTTTGGCAGCTGAAAAAGATAAGAAATTTATGTACAACATTTATTGTCAAAAGGTTTATGTTTATTCATTATAACAAACATCATCTTCTTCCGAGTTATTTAAATATAAATCTTGATCTCCACGTGTTGTCCTTAATGTCCTGTAAAAGTCGTGTTTAATTGGAGGTATATACTTTAATAAACACATGATGTCTTTTTTTGTTTCTCTTGAAATTGTTCTGCCATTAGAATATAATATAGGTTGAGTTATATTTTTTAAATTTACTGGCCTACCTATTTTTGTTTTTGTTTTTTTATATCAATTACATGAAAGGTATCATCCTCGTCAAAATTATATTTGAACTTAATGCTGCTTGGGTTTGACCTTTCCAATTTTATCCATCTCATATTAAGCCAATTGACTGTTAGTCCACTTGTTGATTTTTTTCTGTTGGTAACGGCTTCTTCCAATGGTTTTGTGGAAAGAAATTCTTGTGGATTCATTTCGACAACTCTGAAAGGGTTCTTCCTTTTACTATTTTGTATTATATGATACCAGTCACTAGGGTTATAAATATACGGAATTTTTTTCGCATAAGCTTCTATAACTGCAAAATCAGCATCATTGGGCAAATAACTGTGCCCACTTAATAAAAATTTAAGCTCAATTGATTCAGCTTTTATTTCTTCACTCTGAACCAATTTCAGTAAACTTAACACAGTTTTTATATTTCGATTCTGTCCTGAACATGAATCTGAATACATTATTATAATTTTTTGAAAATCCTTTGCGTACAATTTAATGTGTTTAGTTAAACACGATGACACTTCTTGTGAACCCCGCGATGCTTGGGTTATAGGCCAAACATACATGTTGCCCTCGTTAGTCTTTAAATCATGGCAACCAAGATTGTATACACATAAGTTTCTCTTGTAATAAGCCACTGATGTGGATAGTTTCGGAAATGGTAATGCTTTTTCTAAATCAAAACAAAACACGTATATTTCATCTGAAGCTCTTAATCGATCATTAGCCATACTATTACCGGCAATTTCTGCATTTCGCAAGTGTTCGTCATGTTCAACTTCAGCTGCATTTTTTTCTTCATCTATTGTAGATTGTTTTTTTATTACCAAATAATCACATTTTGCACAAGTATCTTTTGAAGGTTGCTTAAAATGTTAAATTTTATCGAAAATATATGGTAATAAAACTTTTCCTTTACTGGTACAATTTGCTCTTCATTACATTGTTCGACATATAGGTTATACATTTTTGCAATAGAAAGGTCTGAATTTAAGTATCTGCTTCTGGGATTATGACTTCTTGTACAATGGCTTGAAATAGCAGGAAAGGAATTTATATGTTTTCTTACATGGGAATCATCTATTTTGTTACCTGAATATGTTGCCCCCAGTGGTCCTTCAGATCTTCCTTTGAACAGCAATTATATAGTCGCCCGTTACTTATTTGATATGTTTCTATAAAATATTTTTTGCAAACACCAACATCTTGGCCGTTAAGTCTAATAAAATATTCAAAAGACTGAGATCTTGGTCCTTTGGTGTTATTCCTGGGTCGTTGTCTTTTGATAGCATGAACTCTAATTAACCCACTTAAAAAAATATTTTGCTTATGATGATCATTAAGCTTGTAAAAAATTTTCATCGCCTGTTTTCTTTGATAAAAGGTTATCTTGCGATTACAAAGTCGTAAACAGTTACAAGGTTTATTATCAAATTTCTTTGCAAGAATTATTCTTTTATTTCTATTTTGATATTGTTTACCTTGTATCCTTTTTTGTTTCTCATCATTTCTAGACCATTTCCCAGGATTCCTGCTGCGTTTTCTACCAACTTTTCCGTTATTTTGATTATTATCTATATCTTCGTTATCTGACGGTGTATCAGAATCAATACGGTTAACTCTTCTTAAATTAGGATGAAATATCGTATCACTTTCAATTTCCCTTTGTTCTATTTCCATTGACATTTTTAGTTTTTATACCCTTACAATAAACCTTTTTTATTATTTTAAAAAGTCAGAGTTTTTACAGTTATTAAAGAAAATTTCTTTAATGTTTTTGATAACACAATAATTTTCGCAAACACTTCAACGTAATACTTTTGTGTTTTGACGCACATGCATAAAACTCAAACAATTCTAATTAGAAGTAACGGTTACAGTTACTATGAATTTCTTGTTTTTCAGTGTTACCAACAAATATCGAAAGAAGAAGAATAATTTAATCTTTATTTCAAAGTTTATGTAAAAAATATTGATAAAAGGTGGACTTATTCACAATGGCTTCTGAAATTATTATACAATATATTCAGAAGCTATTAAAAAAAGGGCTGTCTAACCTAGAAAAAAGTAACCAACGAGTAAATCCTTTAATAACTAAGAAGATTATTATTTATTTCATCAAAATTTCCAAAAATCAGAAAATATCAAAAAATGGACTTAACCGCATTGGCTTCTGAGCGGCTCATATATATGTATATATATATAACTGTACTTCATTATATATATATATATATATATATATATATATATACATATACGACACACATTCAATAACTAAATTGTTGTTAATAAAGCTTATATTGTTTTTAAAAGTAAAATAAATAAAACCCTCTTTTATGTAGTCCAGTTATAAATATAGTTTTAAGCAATTTCCAAATTTTTTTAAATATTTACAAATGACAATTATTTCAATAGTCAAAAATTTTGTTTTGAATAGTAATGATCTTACCTTAATTGATACTATACCTTAATACAGAATTTTTATCAGATTTATTCCATCAACGGTTTTTAATAACGTTCAAATAAAATGAATACGGCTCCATTATTCATATTAATGAACTTACAGTGGCAAAGCTGAAAAGCATCGTGTAATAGCAAAACATTATTTCTTGCTCAAGTATAAAAAAATTTCATCTTTTCAGTCATCATTTTTAGATACTTTAAAATTGTTTATAGTTCTAAATTAAAATTTTATACCGGATATATATATTTTACAAAATACTTAAAAATGTAAATCAAATATTTCTATCTAAAGTATTTTAAAAAATATTAGGATCTTAAATATTAAGGAATATGTTTATATCAAAGAGCTTTATGAAACTTTGAATAACGCACCAAACATTAAATTTTTCTACATAATTGAATAAGTCTTTGTTGGTTTCTTTTTATTAGTAAATTTCAAAATAAATCTCTACATTTATGCATTTTTTAAGTATAAATAGTGAATGAAAACATAAAAAGCATTTCGTCTGTAAATTCAAACTGTAAAAAATGACAGAAATTCCTGATTATTATCTTTGTATTTACAAAATAACTTTACCCTGAATTTTCAATTATATTTATATATTTTATTTTTATTTGAATGATGTGTTGCTTAGAATGCGTAAGTCTTTCTTAATAATAAAAACGTTTGTATCTAACTCTAATGTTATCAATAATAATTTATATTATCCTTCGTTTTTCTGTTAGGAAAAAAAAAAGAAATATTGTAAGATGTTCACTTAATGAATATTAATCGCCTCCTACGAAAATTTAACAAATTTTCTTTGCTACAAGTAACAGAAATGAATTTATTTTATTAATGCTAAAACTAATAATTTTAAATACATACAGATTATACAAAATATGCAATCCTAACAGATGCAACCAAATTTTGTCAAATATGTATACAGTTATATACGGTATAATAAAATATTTATGCATGTAATCTATTATTACTTCCATGTTGATGTGTGATTTTTAAATTGCTGTTACTCTTTTTTTTTTAATGCATTCATTAGCCTGTTATATTTTAGAAAAGTTTTGACTAAAATCACCGATATATGAGCTTGGTTAAATAATCACAAATATGTTCTTCAAGTGCAATTTGTTTTCATTGCTTTTTCTGACAGATTCTGCTTACAAAATTGCAAAAGGTATCCATTTAATTATCTGAAAAAATAACATGTTATTTTCCAGACATTCTCTGGTCCTCTTTGTTTGAAATGGAGATTTAAAAAAAAACTTCTTAATCAAACACATATCAGCACATTTGCTAAAGTAAATACTTCACTTCCATTTAATTACGTTTAATGTGCGCTCAAATGCTTCAACGGATTCTTAAGTTCGTGTTTAATGAACTAAGACGTTAATGGATAGTTTTCAAAGCAATTACGGTGATGTTTCAAATAAGGATCAGTAACAACATACTTCGAGCAAAGAGCAAGTGAGAAAGATCTCTATACACTGTTCATTTATTTAGAATCTGTCTGTTTTATCAAGAGGTCGACTCTTATAAGGTTAATCATCTAGTGTTCTCTAGTCAAAGATGAAATGCAATGTTCACTCTTCTATATTGAATTATTTAAATATCATAAATTGTACTTATCATCATGAAGACATTTTATGTGCTCAGTACAAATTCGATTCTTGCCGGAATTTAGGGTTTGGTCAATTGTTTGTTCAAACAAATGTTATCGAATTCTTAATGACAACACTCATTGTTCAGAAGAAGATTTGAGTTCAGTAAATTCTTTTTTTAGATTTCATGGATCTAGATAATTATTTTATTTTAAAATTTGATTAATTATATACGGTATCAAATGTTATCATAGATCTTTCAGTGTGAATAACGTTAATTGATCAGGATAAATATTGAATTTTGAAAATTCTCATTTCATATTTCGTTCATTCGTATTTTCTTGTAAATTAGATATATTTTCAATTACATTATCTACTGTAGTTCGTCTATCGTAAAATCATTTACGATTTCATTCAGTTATAAATAATTATGTGGATTAAATAAATATGCAAATTCGTTGTATTACGATGGAAGTTCAATGTCTAGTATTGTTAACTATGAACCTCGTGCTAAGTTTCAAGAGAAATAAAAATGAATAAAAACAATTATAAATCAATCCAACATTTATTTTCCAAATAAAAGAAAAGTATTTTAATAGTTACATAGAAACCTAAGTAAATTTAACTTTTAAAGGTAAATTTATTTACAGACACTGAACATAAAAATGGTTTACGGATAATTATTTATAGTTGCAAGTTATATAAACTGTCTCATAAAGACTATTTATATAAGTGATTCTTATTTACATAATAGTTTAATAACAATATTATTTGGATAAATTACAAAAAATATACTAAATTTTCTATATGAATGATGAAATAATTATAAACCAAAATTCTTAAACTTCCCTCATTTTTCTTATTTTAAATATTTATCGATGGATTAAAAACTGTTTCAAACTAATTTAAGGAAAATTAATATTTCTTATTAAATATATATAAACAAAATATTTAACATAATGACTTCCACTGATAAAAAAAAAGTTGTTAATTTCCTTATAATTGATCTGAAACATCAGGTCCATTATCTCCGAAATAATAAATAATCTCAAATATTATGTCAGTTATAAAGTAAAAGGATTTATAACATAATATCCGTAACAATACACCATAATAATATATAATTCATTTTAATGATGTGTATGATATTTAATTATTTATTTTAATTTATACTAAGGTATATATATATATTATTTTTTTTGAAAAATCTCTGTTTTATTTAATTGTCATATGTTTAGAAATAATTTTCATTTCTTGACTTATAAATAAGCCCAGTAAAGTAAAGGTAAATAAATAAGCCCAGGCTCGATCTGTAAATGTTCTTACTCATTGCTATGCTTTGAGCTCTAAATTGGTTTCAGAGGTCATGGTCACGTTTATTCCTTGGAGTTGAGGGTTCTAGTCCATATTCCATTGAAGACCATGCATTTAGTGCTGCTGATGGACATTAAACCAGTCGAAATTCAAAAGTATCAATTGAGCGTGGTGTGGAAGTTTGGAGAAGGCGTGTCAACTCTGGGTAGTTTATATGACTTGATCTAAAAAAATACAAGTTCTTTCACCGATAATCCTTGTGCTTGCTCTGTGATGTTAATAAGCAATCAGATTTATATGCCTGAAATATTTCACTAGTTGCTTCTTAAAGCGACGTCGAGAAACGATCAATGTATCAATTGATACCAGGAAATGTAACAATATACTTTTTTAATCTGATATATTCTTTCAATTAATATTACTTTTTAAAGAAATAAATAATTCTTAATTAATTCTTATTGAATTACTAAGATATGAATTAAAGTAATCCGTAAATTTATAACACATATTCATGTAACTGATAAATTCTTAATTATACTAAAGGGTTTTACCTTAATGTGATAACTAACATAAGTTCAAATTAATTTGTTTTGTATTTTTTCTAACACGGTTTTCGGTCAAAAAGGACTTTGATACAAGCACAAATACGTTTCAGTCCTGTTTGATTTACTTGGCATGTGATACATAGGAAATTGATTAACTAAACGTCGAATAATTACTCTAAAGAGCTAATTATCTGTGCAAATATCTGGATTTCGAATACACAGACTACAAATTACATGCATCAGTGTGGTTGGCAAGTGTTTGTACTCCCTATCGCTTATATGTAATGTTAAATTAAGTACCAAATATTAGGAATTCTGATGTAATTATAAGCGAATTAGAATACGTTAATTGATTGCATTGTTATTTAATAAAATTCAAGAAAAAAAGTTTTCGTGTTCAGGAGTTGAAGCATTAATTAATAAGTAATATAATGTTAAAGAGAAAAATAATGTAATGTTAGATGCATTAATATAAGTATATATATATGTTAAAGTATGGTTTAAATATAAATGTTTATTTCAAAAATTTTTAAGGAAAACAAATTAGGAAACAAAAAATCTCAAAATAACTAAATGGAATCAAAAACAGCTGTAATATCACTTAGAAACAATATTATATGTAATCTGTCTTACAAATGAATTGTTAGGAATTTTCTGATTGTTATAACCGTTTTCAATGGATTAGTGCAGATTCTGGCTAGATTATTTTCTTGAAAGTTTTAAATTATACATCATGTGCTAGAATAAAACCTCGGAAAACTGTATTTTGAATTTTAAAAAAAATTTAAATGGCAAAAATGTTTTAAATATAGAAAATACGTCTTGAATTTGAAAGTAATAATCGGCAAAATTCTTTGAAAATAATAAAATATAACTAAATTAATATATCTTTTAACATCCACTCATTGATCAAGATATTTGTTCATTAATTCAAAATATTAACAATTACATTGCCATATATTAGAATCATGAATTTCTACAATTCCTCAATTAAGATATACTTGTATGATGGCATCTAAATCCAAGTCTTCGTCCATTTAAATTTGGAAGTTTTCTTTTTCTTACTTTATTACCATTGTAAGGATTCTAGCCTTAATTCTTAAGAAAATTTCACAACTTCTTTGGGAAAAGGAATCAATTAATTATTTTAATAAAGATTCATAACCCAGAATGAATCATAATTATTATTCAGCTCCGACATGTCAGCTCTACATTTGGATCAATCATACCAGATGCAGATTTATTCAGGTGTGTGTCATAAAATACATGTCTCAGTGAGAATTTGTGACCATTATGATGAAAAATGGAAGAAAATGAAGACCTAATGAAAATTTCAAGTCTCTTCGTCACATCAAGTTCAATTTTTCCGCGTTGATAATTATAGTCCAGTTCGGCATTTGTGAAACGGGTAACTGTATTGTAATTATTTATTTTAGAATGGACGAGAGAAAATAATTTTTCAATTTAATTTTTATTTAAATGTAAATATATTTCAAAAAAGAATGATTTATTAGGTTACAATTAGAAAATATACATTTTTATGCTTTAAGATATTAAAATAAAATTTTTATCAATTATATATTTATACTCCCATATTATTTTTATTTCAAAACACATTTGGTGATTTATAAATTGTTAATTATGTTAGCAAATTACACAAACTAATTATTACTAATATTATTTTTGAATAACTTTTAGGATTTGTTGGTTACTAACAACTTAAAAACTCTAAGAGACAAACGAATGGCAACAATAGTAACGGTTTAAATTGTTCCAATTTTGAAAAAAAAAGGGAAAAATATGAATAACAGTTTTTAAATTTTTTTTTTGAAATTTAATTTTTTATACACATTACATATATTTAAGTGTGAAATGTATTAAATTCAAAGTATAAATGCTCATTACAATGAAATATATTACAATTTTAAAGAAAATTTACGAATTTTAATTTTGTAAAAATATTTTAACATTATGCGAAATTTAATTTTAGAAGTACATTTTAATGTTATACGAAATTTATTTTTACAACAACATTGCGACATATTATGAAATTAATTTTTATAATAACGTTGTTCATCGATATTGAAAATGAGGAAAATATCCTCGCAAATAAAAAGTTAGTATTTTCAAAGTACAGATATATTTTTTTGGAACTCAGTAGTAAATACTTTAAATATTTCTTTTAAAAAGAAAACAGTTAACACACACATATATAAATATACTACAGTACCGATTCATAGTTCACACAATTACTGATCATAAAAATTCTACTCACATTATTGTATTAGTACATATTATTAATCTGAATACACTAATTAATGCACGTAAAAGGTCATATATAAATGAACACAGAAATAATGTTCCTAAGCAAGGTTCTCTTAACTGTTTATTCTAAGGGTCCTACAGCCTCCTGCACCAATTTCCAATGCCCAAGATTTAGTTCATCATAGTAACATATGAGTATTGTAATTTTGAATTACGCTGAAACTTTCATTTCAGGACTATCCGCCGAGTGAGGTATCTACGGCATGGGAGTGGACTCTACTTCATGCTCAAATTCCATTGATGTTTAGGAGCAAGTGCCAAGAACATGTCATTACGGTAGAGATAGATGATGCTCCTGATGTGTGTTACGTATTGTTACGACCATGCTAAATATATAGCGGTGTGTTATTGTTGAGAGTAGAGAATTTAAGTGCGTGACGTAGCAAATATACTAGCTCAGCGTTATCTTGTAGAGAGTGGCGGAATTATGCTGAAACGTCAATTATGTTTTGTTAGTCGAAATATCCAGCAGCATTTTATAGCTGTGCTAGATCATATAAACGTTCTGCTTGTGTTGCTATACTTGAAACGTTCTGCTGTGTGTGTCTTGATCTTTAACAATTCGTGCCGATTTTTTTCCATATTCTTTCATTGAGTTTAGAATGATCTCGAATGTAAAAATTTTGATAAATAGTTTGACTTTCAGGAATCTAGTGAAGACACAAAATATCATGAATATTAAAAAAATCATCATTGCTTTGAATTTTGATTTGTTCCTTCAAGCATTTTCGCTCTCTGTTAAGACAGTTTCTTCCAGTGCATATATAAGCCCTTTGTTTCAGGATCATTGGTAAAAAGTCACGATTCATCACACATTATTATTCTTTCCAATAAATTTGGGTCGTTTTCAAGGGCATTCAAAGTGTCAGTACATTAAATTTTGCTAGCTTCAATGGAATGAGAGATGAAAGAATAGAAAATTATTCTTTGTAAATATATTATTTTATATGTCAATGGCAGAAGAAGATATTTTACTAACATTCTACGACGCTGTATTGCAAATTTATTTTTATTTAAATGTAAATATACATTAACAACAATTTTGATTGGCAGCAAAGGATATCTTAAGCAATGACTCCTCAAACTTGGAAACTAATCTAAAGATTATTTTGGAAACTTGGTTGTAAACTTACCAATTGGTGACAAAATAATGTTTCTAAAAATGCTGCAATCTCATAGATATCTCGATTTGGGTGAATGTTGTGAACTTTTCCTGAACTTTCCCTGTAACACCCCACTAGACTGGAGACGTTATAAATACGGATGGACGTGAAACCGGAGGAATTCGATCGATATTGTCTGAGGAGAAGTTACTTGTAATGGTTGATAGTGTGGCCCTGTGAATTTGCTGAGAGTTGGTTTACATTTGGGGGAGATTTGTGACCGTAGGTTGAACTAATAAAATGGCGAGCTTTATATTATCAAAAGTTCTACTTGTGATTGTTATTACAAGTGCTGTTTTGAATGTATTTGTGTTGCTGATCAGCATAAATGCTGTAACTGTTCTTTTCGTATTGCTATCTGTACAAGTGAAGGGGTTCCTGTATATGCTGTTAACCTGTCTTACTTCTGCTACACGTGTTTGTTTCGTCTCTCTCTCTCTCTCTGGTACTGTAAACAATATAAAGTACAATAGTAACTCGATTCATATCGACGTGGAAGACTCCAAAATATCTTCTTAAGATCAGTAGAACTCAACATGTGTTACGCAACCACACCGCGCATTACTTGTGGAACTACTTTATCTTCATGATTTTTTCATCGATTCCAATGAGTATATAATTGTTAATCGTAAATGCAGTAATTGTAAGGGTGAAAAGAGTTTGAATTGGTAAAGGACATACATAGGTTTCAAAATAATTGTTGCTTCTTCGACTAACAATATAACATTGTCACGACAGCTATTATTACTCTTAAATCTCTGGCAGAAGCAGCGTTCGAAGGATAGAGCAATAAATGTATGTGAATGTTATTATAGCATGCGTTACTTATGGATTTCTTATGAATAAATTATGGATAACTTATGGATTTCTCCGTTACTATTCATTTTAGATTAGCAGTTTAAATCAGGTTCGATTCAAAGATTATGGATAATAATTAACATTTGTTAGGTGTTTCTTACCAAGATGATTATCAATATTTCTAAGTGTTAGGAACTCTACAAAGATTAAGTATATTTTCAATTTATTAGAACTGTTAGACCGCAAAGTTGTATATAGTTTGGGATATCTTAAAATATTATGCTACTAATTAAACTTAACTATATTAAAATAAAATGATTTTTCTAGACTTCACGTAACATTTATTTTCTGAGCATTCATATTGGTGAACATTACGCAAACCGACCTTTAATTTACGCCCCAACCACTTCGAGATATTAAGCTGGGCTTACAAATAAACTAAATGCTTCCATTACAAATTAGGTTGCTTTAAATAAAATTACAACTACACTCAAGAGCCAAAACATTATGACCACCTGTCAATAAAGAGTTGGCCCACCTTTGGCGCGCAACACAGCTTCAACAAGCCTTGGCAGGGATGCCACAAGTCCTTGGTAGATGACCGGAGACAGAATATACCAGATGTTTAAGCAACGGTCACGCAAATCCGAGATATTGTGAATTGGTGGTCTTTGAACTCTGATCTGCCGTCCCAAAACATCCCAAATGTGTTCTATCAGATTAAAATCTGGTGAGGTGCTTTTAGTCCGCAATGATGTTCAGATACCCTGTAGGATTCATGGTCTGCTCTACCACAACCACGGATCCCAGAGATGCTCAAGAGAACGTCCCCCAAAGCATAATACCGCCACCACCAGCCTGTGTACGACCTACTGTACATTGAGGGAGCAAATGTTCGCCTGGAAGACGGCGTATCCTGACACGGCTATCGGCGTCTACTGCTGGTTTCACCGTAATTCATCCACTTTGCATAAGTACTGACAACTGTAGATCGCGAACAACCCACGAGTCGTGCAGTTTCGGAAATACTTGTTCCGAGTCTTCGAGCCATTACAATCTGCCCTCTATCAAAGTCGCTTAGATCCGCAGCCTTTTCCATTATACACAGAAGTAAGTGAAAGAATGATTCTTCATACTCTCCAGCAGAAGTTAAATACCACTTCCACCTGATCACGTGCCTTCCACGTCATCCAGGCGAATTCATTGCAAAATGTAGGAGTAGTCATAATGTTTCGGCTCTTGAGTGGCTCTTGGCAAAGAGAAATTTCTAATATTTCACATTGTGTCCGCAGTAGCATAGTGGTCATGATCATGAAAATGTGGACAGCATTGGCTTCATTGACTCGTAGGATCGAGTCAATGAAAGACCCAACACCATATAGAAAAGCTGATGCTTTTCAAATCTAGTTGATCCCATATACTTCCGTTGCCGTGGTATGGAAGTGGGTTTTACCAACTCAAGTTTTGTCATCATCTCTAGAACGAGGTTCACAATTACAAGACCTGTCGCCAATACTTCTCGTGTTGCTTCAGTGTGGGAAATTAATAAACAATCACATTCATCATGCAAGTCAATAACACTTATTAATATCTAAGGGTTATTGAAAAAAAATGCTCAATAACGCATAGATATGAATTAGATTGAAATGAAAAACCCAAAGAAAATTCGCAATTCTTATGATTACATATATTTCCTTTCATCGCATCTATTAAACCAAACCCCTATAACCAAATAATGTTTTATCTTTAAGCAAACTAATTTCACTGAAACATTCAAATTAATTTTTTGAGTATTTAAAGCAATACGCTAAAATCTTGATGTTTTTCGTATAATAAGAAAAAAAAAATGAATGTAATAAAAATTTCTTCCAAGAACTCTAAAACAAAAGAAAAAAGAAGTCGAATTTTAACGTTGTTTCTGTTACAAAGAAGTTTAATTAAAATTTTGTTATACCTCCTAAACGTAGCTTTATGAAAAATACTTTTCTGAAACTTTTATGATTCTCTTTCCTTGTTGGCTCCATTTTACTTTTCTAATAACTCTCAAATGACATTCAGAAATGATTAATCTCCAAATCTGTTAGTTTCTTCGCCACCTGTTTCTAAAATAATGACTTCCAATGCGTCAATAACTCTTCAAATCATTCTCAAAAGTAATGAACTTCCTTTTCGAAATAAGTTAAAGGAATTCATTTGAGCTGTAGTTTCCTCGAAAGAAATCTGAAATGAAATTTAATTGCGTAATAAAAATGAAGCAGCTATATTAATTCACATCTTCAGTTTTTTACCCATTTTTGGTTTGAAACAATGATAATAAAATTTAAAACCTAGAAATATTGGTAGTGGGAATAAAACGTTTTTTATTAATATTAATGAAATTTTCACTAATAATAGTTTTTATAACTAATACATTTGAAAAATTTTGAATTCGAGTGCTCCCTGTGGATTTAATTTTATTGGCTTAAAAATCATGTTTATATTGCTTATGCTTATTCTCATTGAGATATGTGTCAATGATAATTTAAATAAAGTTCTACAATTAATAACATTATTTCAAAAATATGTACTGGGAATTTGAATATTTATTCTTAAGACAAAATAATTTGAAATATGGTAATTTAAACTGTAAACCTAATAAATGTTACTAAATTTACGTAGCTTTCACTAGAAAACTATGAAGCAAAATCTAACAATATATGTGAAATGTATATGAATGATTAAAAATATGAAACATTTAAAAAAATTAAGTCTTAGAACTGATTTGATGTACTCAAAAGTAAATTATTCTTGCTTAAATCACCTCATTTTATTATGAGCAGCATATGAATATGTAAATTATTGTGAGACAACGATTTGATAAGTGGGTAATAATTGAATATTCCTGGAAGATGATTTATGTTGGATTATTTTTACATGAAGTATATTACATGCTTATAAATTTAACTGGAAATTTCAGAAAATAATATACAGGGTAATTCTAAATGAATATATTGATTATAAATGTCTATAACTATTTCACTAAAGAGAATTTATCGATATCATGGAATACATCGATAATTTAATCATATCGATATTAAAGGAAGTTAAATATTTTGTTTACATTCTTTATAAATATTTTATGAGGAACCTTTAACTAACACGGATGTCATCTAATCGATAATTCATTTCACACTATATATTCTGAAGCATATTTGGGATCACTAACGCATTTGAGTTATGGAAATGTCTTCTGCCAAGTTCCGTTTACTCAAGGTATTTCAAATAACCTGTAGAAAGTCCTGCTATCTAGGTAGCTTAGAACAGAACACACCGTCGGCAGCTCTTGTTCAACCTCTCCAAATAGTTGGAAGATGTTGGTTTGAAAAAAATGCTAGCACATTACTGAAAGATGTAATCCGAGATTCCTTATCTAGATGTGACAGCAGCCATTGTTCAATCATGTCAAGGTAAACGTTTGTTGTAATACTTCTCTAAGAAAAGGGATCGACTGATATACATAGCCGTCAGGTATTTTTTTTTTTTGTTTTCCACTAATATCCTTCATGTTCAAGCATCTTATGGCATCTGCATATGTTGTTCACGGAGGTACTTGACTGTACAGCTAATGGATTTTTTTTGTTTGGTTTGATTTAACTAACGTCGCACATGAAGCAACATGAGGGCTATTAGCGACTGAACTCGTAATTTTGGACCTCAGTTAAGTGACAGGATGACACCAGAGTTGGCACCCTCTCTCCTAACTTCCACACCACGCTTGGGAAGACATTAGCCCCGACAAATTTAATGTGCATTAGCCCTGACTACACGGCGAGACTTCAGTGGCATCCAGGCTCAAATCCACAATCGACGAAAATCATCGGCCGCGAGTCAGCGAGTATGACCACTAGGCGACTAGGGGTTCTACTTCTGACGGAATCTTCCCTATACGGAGATCACAGAACAACATTTGTTAATTCTAACACAGAAAATGCCTTCTGTATAAGATCCGCCATTTTCAGTCACTCATGAACCGGATTTGTGACAGCTGCTTCATATGAACTGGCCCATGATCGGACTTCTGATTCATTGAGCTTTCACGAGTAATAGAATTTTGATCTTCGTTCTACATTCTGCGTATTTATTATCAGTAAATTATTTTCACTTCAGTAGCCGTTTGCAATTCTATATTCATTTTGAATCACCCGGTATCTAAAGAAATTTAAAAAAAAAAAAAAAACACCACACAATATAAATACTGTTAGAAAAGTTTGATCATTATTTTCTCCTTGCCCAAGGAAGAAGCGCTGTCGACAGACGGACGCTTTCCATATAAGAGTAAAACGCTAGTCAGTAATGTTGAATAGGTAGAGGTGACATTGGTGATAAATATGGTCTCGAAATGTCATTTAGTCTATGACAAAAGTAGATGCTCCTAAACAAGTCTGGAATTCTTCAGAACTGTTTTAGAGAAAATATATTTGACAGTATTGTTCACTTAAGTTTTGACATTTATCTTGCGTTATAGTGATTATGTATTTTACATTGGTATGTTCGATGACTGTATAAGTTTATTATGTAATTATTATCGTGGATTTATATATGCGTGTACATTAATTGTTTTCGGTTAAAAGGATATATTAAACATTGTGTTTTGCTAGAAAATCTTAGAATAAAATTTGGATTCATTCCGAAAAAACCCGCTTGTTAATTGCTTGTATATTTCCATACATTTAAAAGATGTACAACTTTGTAAAAACACATTGCATCAATTTCAAAACATTTAGTATTTTGACATGCTTTAAGAATATATTATGAACATCCTTATAAATATAGTTCAGTTTGAAGCATGTAGCTTTATTAAAATGATTTTTGAGTGTGCTTTGGACACTAGGAAATTCGCAAGCGAGATTTGAATTTTTTTTAAAAAAAACTATTAAATTTGTTTTTTCAACGTATTCTAAAAACAAAATGGGAGAGATAATTTAAATTAAACTTCCTTTAAATAATTTAGGTAACAGTATATTTTATAATAAATAAATAATTCGTACAATAGTGTTACTATTTTTATTTCTTTTAAATTTAATTATTTCACTAAATATTAATTAGTTTTAACCTTTGTGGCGTAGTGGTAAAAATTTACGAGGCATCAATTATTTAAAACAAAATCATTTATTAACATTTTCATAACCAGCATTCAACTACAGAGCTCTGCTCTCGCCAAAGACAACGTCTCGACTGCGAAACTATCTGGCGTCTCGAGCAGCGTAACAGTTTCCGCTCTTGCAAGGGGAAATGACGTCATTCAAGTGGAGTATATCATTTCCATGAATACAGTAGCAAACAACAAAATATGTTTACAAGTAATGACGTCACATCATTCAATATTGATTATTGTCTTTTTGTAACAAATGAAAATTTACGTTGATAAACAATACATAACACCTCTGTTTTTAACTTTATTTCATCACTGGCTTTTACAATTTAATTACGGTTTCAGATCTACGGTAGGCTGAAATAGATTAAGGAATCTGCCTACCTTCGAAGAGGATTTTATTAAATAATTGAAAAAATAAATTTTTATATGTATTACTAAATAGGATATGGTTAAAATAGGATATAGGTAATTTTAGCTATAGGATAGGGCTAAAAACTTAAAATACAATGTAAGATTTGCATAAATTAATAATTATTTTAATATTTCAGCTCAAAATATACATAAAAATAGCAGTAAAATGGCACTTGTGCAAAACCCCAAAACTGAAATTTAAATAGAGATATTTCAATTCTGTGAATTTTATTATGATGAATTAAATTTAATCTAGGATTTGTGCTTCCCTCACAATTATAACTCTGAAAATTAAATATTTATAGGAAGTCGTACTTTAACATACAGAAAAAAACGTACAAATGTGTGACAAGTTTTGACTTTTACCATCAATAAAATGCAAAGCAATAGCATTATAGAAGAGGTTCAAGTCCTGAATTCACTTACATTAATTATTCCATGAAAGTTTCATAATATTATATACATAACTGTTTTCAATACGACGTTTTGCGGTGAAGCAAAATATGAAAATCTTGATTTTGAGAAAAAGCTGAAAATACATTTCAACCCAGAAACTTACCTAACTAAATAAACATTTAACATTAATAGGCCCCTGATTTGTAAAGTTTATTATCAATATTACTTAAATAAGTTATTTTTTTCTTCCTGGTGGCTTTTAAAACTTTCCTACGCTTACATTTAACAAGTGTTGTATAACGCTTCAATTCCCTGATTCGATTGCAATCCAACTTTTTGTATCTCTTTACAGTGAAGTAGACCGGATTTTTAGTGTTCATCTTATTTAAGACTTTTAAGTGGCCTTTATGTCCTTCGTTAAATTGTACAATTACATTATATGTACCTACTATCAGTTTTCAAAGAAACAAAAGTTTTCTTTAGTACTATTTATCATATTACACCATAAAAATATTCATTTCCATTTTGGGTCTTAGGAAATTCATCTTGCATGTTTGAAGATATTTTGATGGCGATATTACGTAAAATATCAATAAAAAACTTACATTAAAGTTCAATTTCTGGTAGTAGAAGGTTACTTCTAGTTCTAAAATTTGACACAGACTGTTATTAAAATGCTTATAACTCATGTTCTATGTAAGATAGAAACAAAATCGAAACTCTTCCAGAAAGCTAAGAAATTCCGCTTTAATAATAGACCTTAAATAAAAAAAAAATCTGCTTTTTGACCAAAAATCGCGTTTTAAAGTTAGGCGGATACCTTAAACAGCATACAATAGACAAAAAAGTTTCTCGGCAAAGGACCTAGTAATATTGTTACGTAATTAAATGACTAATATAGTACTTTGTTTTTTTTATTATTTCAAAACAATTCCTAGCAAGAACTTCATGATCTAGGAAAATTTTAATTTGCAATCGTCCGCACAATCACATACGAAAATGGCGGTTGCGGTAACCGTGTAGTAATGGTCACCAGCTCGTGTTCACCGATTCGTGAGTTCAAGTTCGGATGTTATTAACGTCTCTTTGTGAAGAAAAGCTAATGCACGTTAAATTTGTCGATACACAAAGTTCCCACATTGGGACTTTGAGAAGGTTGGAGAATGGGATATCAGCGCAAATAACGTCCTCGTCATTCGACCAAGGCTAAGAAATGCGAGCTCATTTGATAATACCTTTTGTGTTGCTTCTAAGTGCGACTTTAATAAGCAATTGATCAATTCACAGGAAGGCTTTAAACGGAAGAAAAATTTGAAAACTCACAATTTACTTCTGTATTGCTTATAGAAAGCTCAAAAGTTATACCTCTCGATTAACACTAGAATTTTTCTAAGCACGTCATCTATGACCAAAGAAGTGAGTTATTGCTCGTTTCAAAATTGTATTTGAAAATTAAGCATTCTAATTTTTTTACTTTTCCAATATATTCAGTCTGTTGTCTTAAAACGAATTTAGTTGAATTCTAATGAATACTTTTTTTTTATATATATATATATATATCTGTGTATCTAAAACTACCATGGGGGTCATAGCTGATACGAACAAGATAATTGCCTTTTCTTTTATTTTAACCAGGTTTTCAACTCTACATTTTTTATCTGTAAAATTATTGTATAAGGGGATGCATTGCACCAGCTTTTTACAAAGGGAGATAATGAGAAGAAGATGTGTCCGCACATCTTGCATGTACCTGTTATGCTGATGCGTGAGCTCTTGTGCCTGGAAGCTATTATATCTACATATTGGAATGCTGTAAAATGTTTTATCTCTGTTATAGGCTAGAAAATAAGTAAAAAGAACAGTTTCCCTGTCTTAAACTGTGTCGAAGGAAAACAAATTAGTTGCATTGGAGTTTTGAACAGGTTTAATGATGGCACCCAGCAGAAAAAGATTTTTTGAAAGATAATTGCTGACTTAACTTACAAAAAATTATTCTTGCGATGAGGAAATACATATGATGACGAGCGGTGATAGAATTATTGTGGAAAATGTTCAGATAATTTCATCTCCTGAATCCGATTTAAGTGACAGTGAGTTGAATGAAAATAATAAAAATAAATGCATTTCAGGAATTCATAAAGCAACAAAGAATTGTAAAAGTTATAAGAAAAACAAATAATAAAGGAAGGCAATCCTCACTTGAAAGTAATTTGAAAGAAGAGAAAGATAGAACTGTATGGAAAAATACATTAGCAGTGTTGAGTTCCTTCTGGTTGATGAATTCAAAATATTCTAAAAGAAAATCCGGGACCTACAACATACTCCAAAAGAAATATGGCTAATAGCAATTATGTAACTTCCTAGAGACATTTCATAAATGATAAAATTTTCAACATTATAATGTACAGAAATTGAAGCAAGATTAAAACTAAATTATGAAACTTGGAGCCTTTTTGTCTATGAATTGGAACCCTGTATTGCAATATTGTATGTTCAAGGAGCTCTAGCTGATAAAGTAGTTTCCTACACTAGAATTTGGGTATAGACCTGGGGTCATAAATTTTCCTTTCAATAATGATCTGGAACAGAATTTAAGAAATCATGCGATATATGCGTTTTGACTTAAAAATTTCCAAAATCAGATAGGTTGAAAGATGATAAATTTGAATTTGTTTCAAATGTTTTTAATACATTCATTGAAAATTGTCAGAAGTGTTACAAACCCAGAAGAAGAAAAACATTATTGTAGATGAGCAACTTTTTTCATCAAAGAGACCCCGCAGAACTTTGTGATATATGCCAAACAAATCTGACAAATTTTTCATCAAATTTTGGTTGTCGGCAGATATGAGCTTATAGTGCATAATCAATGCCTTTCCATGTTTAGGAAAAGATTACTCTAAATTAAATGATCTAAGTGTTGGTGAAAATACTGCTATTAGGTTAGTACAACCGTATCTTAAAACAGGACAAAATATAACAAGTAACAGTTTTTTTTTTACATCCCTAAAATATAAAACCTAAAAGAAAATGGTTTAAGTTGTGTATGAACAATCAATTAAGCAAAAAGAGATGTTTCAAAATCCTTCAAAATAACGAAAAAAGAATTATATTCATCAACTTTAATGACACATAATAATTTTATTCTTGTTTATTACCGATGTTAAGAAAAACTAAAATTCTCTTCTTCTTAGCCCATTGTTCTTTATCAGAAGTTACTCAAAATGAGAAGAAAACTCCTGAATAATACATTTCTACAATTTTACAAAATTTGGTGTTGATGTTACAGTTCAGATGGTTAGAAAATATTTGGATAAGTCTGCATCAAAGCATTAGCATTTGCATGTTTTTTTTTCATATTTTAGCATATGCATATTTTAGATCTAGCAGTGATTAATGTATAGGTAGATTTTGAAGAGACAACAAGTTCTAATCTGAGCAAAAGAGACTATATTCTAAAATTAGCGGAGAGAGAAATATATTGCTAAATATCTAGAAGTTATCCACGCTACCACAGAAATTTCAAAATAATTAATTAATAAATAAATATAAATCACCTGAAAATGTTCCGAGATAAAGCAATGCAAAGACAATAAAACTTATACTATGTGTGAAAAATGTTCATAATTTGTGTTTGGATTATGCACAGCAAAAAAGGAAACAAAGACTATAGCATTATGTGCACAATATATCGAGAAAAATTGTATAATGTAAGTAAAATGACATGCATATTTAATTTTAAATGTGATTTAATATTTTATTAATCACTAGGAACATTATGAGATTTAAATTAATTAAAATATATGTTAATGTAAAATATATGTTAGTATAAACTACGTGTTATTTCTACATTTTATTTTAAACAACCTGCTGAAAATGTTAAGTATTCTAAAATTAGAAATTTAAATTTTCTTTGACGATTATTTCCTATTAAATTTCATATGATATAAAATTCTAGAAGCTAAATTTTATAAAGCATTAATTAAAAATCATTAAATACTAGTTTCATGAAACAATATATTCTGTGTGCATTATCATAAATATTATGGATAACATGAGAGAAGTCCATGGGGCAGCTATGTTCCATCCCGATAGTTCTAGATATACTAGAAATACGGTAATTCTAGTGTTAATACAGACCTTGACATCACTTTAAATTATTTATAACTCATAAAAATTTGCGATACTTTCCTTACTCGTAATAATTTTTTGTGTCTGTAATAGAAAAATAATAATAAGAAGAAGAATGAAGTGTTATAAAATAATGAAATTAAAAAAAAACATAAAAAAATAACAAAATAATGATATACGTTTATTTAATTTATATAAAAATATTAAACGATTATTACATTTTATAATATAATTAGATACATGTATGTAATAATAATATATATGTAATATTTCTTATACACTAGAGTCTAAAATCTTCCTTACAATCTAAGAAAATGTTTTCCATTAGCCTTGTTAAACATTTGATGTTTTGTTTCACTTTACTTATAAAACCAATTTCAAATGTGATGCTTTGAAAAGTTTTTTAAAAATTAAATTTCATAATTCAATAAAAAATATTGTTTAATGCTCTCGGGATTTTAAATTTTATTTTATTTATCACTACTCAAGAGTCTATGAATAAACTCTTCAATATTTGGGCTTCAACACTGAAGCAAGAAATTTCTTTTTATTCCAATAAAAATAGCGGAAATCAATCTGAAAAACTGAAAGAAGTAAAGAGTTGCATTACGAAATGTTTTTGACGATTAATCAATGCTTTAACCAGACGATATGGTTTCTTTCAGAGAGAAAGGTTCTTAATGATGATATGGATTCTTTTTCGAATAAACTAGATCTTTTGATGGAGATAATTTTCAATATTTCAATATGGTTCCATTTGCTTTTATTAGATTTTATTTCGATTCACTGTATTGTATATATTTTATTTCTATTAGTTTATTCATATACATTACGGAATGTGTTAATTTATTCACTAGTGTGTAAATAGTGAGCTTTAGATAAATATTACCAGTTTCTTATTAATAGTAAATTTATGAAACAATAATTAAGCATGTCAAGTTCAACTACATGTTGAAACATTCAAAATTGCATAGACAAACTTCTTAGTATTCAAAACATCGGTAAATATTTGAATTAAATGGATACATTTCTTACTTTAGATCCATTTACTACATTTCATTAAACTATATTTCTATCATTTTAATGGATTTTAATGATTTATGGAACTGCAAAAGGCTTAATTAACATAAAATAAATTCCTTAAGAATTGCATTACATTAATAATATAAATGTAATTCTGAGCAAAACGAAGCAAATAGAAAAGAAAATTTCATCTCTTCCCTATCGAAAAAATAACAACAAAAATATAATTATCATACACGAGAGATATTCAAAATCAGTCGTGAACGGATAGGAGAACAGATATAGTATAACTAACTATAGTGTATGTTCCAGTGTGTATTGTTTAGGGATTGCTTTTCTCCTTTTCTAAGAATTCCTCAAGTATGATACCCATTATATCCCAAAAGTATAGCATCCTAACCTTTCCTATCGATGCAACCGTCTTTTTCATCATAGGAGCATATTCCCCGAAACCAACTCATTGTTTTGATTATTGCATGTTTTCCGGTGTATAGTGAGAAATCTCATCAATGGAGACAGCTAGGTACAAAAGGATAACGACAACTCGCCGTGGCAGCAACCAACATATTTATCAGGGATTCTAATGAAAAAATATTTCCGTGAGAAAATCATCTTTAAAGGAAAGATTTAATTACACATCAATTTTTGAGGCTAGTAACGATATAGTTATTTGATAGCATTAGAAAAATTGATTTTGAACATAAAATTGATTTTGATGTATATAATCCTCATCTGTTAATATTTGACTGCAAAAGAGATGAAGACATATATGTATTGAATTGGTGTATAATTATCAGGTGTTTTTTAAACAGCATTTATTGTGAAAAAAGAAACATAAAATAGCATTTTTCAATGATTATTCCAGAGTGTTAGTTATTATCTACCGCTTGCGGTTATGCTGTCCTTGCCTGGTATCCGCCACTACTCTCATTACCATCATTCTACTAATTGCAAATCTCGTTTAAAACGATTTTCCAATTAATGATTCTGCTTATGTGAAACCAAACACACCGCATTGTTTTTTACAGTGTTCGTCTTTTGTTATTGTTTTTGGTGAAAACTCCTAACGGAATGCAGACCTTCTTTTTTTGAGGTTTTTGAAGAGGAGCCATGGATCGTACTCATTGACAAGATTCTTCAGAAATGGAGCTTGCTCATTTCGTTGAAACTAATTGGTGAAAATTCAGTGTTTGGCTTTATTGTTGTCAGTGAATTTGTGAGGCACCCATCCAGACTTTTTTCATACCTTTTCCTAGCTTTTTGAGACTCTGAACAAAATTCGAGTTTTCAAGCTTACATCCTCTTCCACGGCTGACAAAAGTGCTTGGTCATCGAAATCCGATTGTTCGACATCTGTATGGTTTATCTTCCATGACAATGTTGCCAGATTTTAAATGTGTAAACCATTCCTTGTATAGACTTTCGCTGATTATTCCTTCGTTAAAACGTTCCTTGAGGTCATGGAATGAGTGCTCTGCTTCCAATCCTTACTGAAGTTGTAAAGCAGAACTTGACGGAAATTTGTATGCTTATTGACACAGATTTTTAAAATTTTAAAATACAATATTTTTATTAATAAATTTATAAGACACACACACATATATCTATATATATAAACTCTCTTGATAATTATGCACCAATCAAATACAATCAATTAAACATAATCATTTATTAAAAGCGATCTTCCAAAAATGAATATGCAAATAAGAGCTTCCGTAACTGTCATGTTTCTTTAGACTGTAATTGAAATGCTGCGTTGTGTATAAAAATTCATATACAAAGATCATAATAACAAACAAACATCTGATATTTGTCGGCAGAAGATAAAACCATAACAAACAAAAATAAAATTTTGTCTTTATTAAAAATAATTAAATATCAGTTTTCCATTTTTCATTTTAATTTGTTGAAAATATTAGAGGTTATCTTTTGAGGTTATTAAAGTATGATTTGCAGTTATAATAAAAATTGAATTGAAAAGGGTATAATTATTAATCATCAATAAAAATTTAAAAAAAAAAAAACAGTGTTATCAATAGTATTTATATTTAGTATTTTATCACGAATAAAAATGTGTTATAATTTCTACGTTGAAGTTTTAGTTTAAAAAAATGTTATAAATTATTCAAAGTTAGCTTGCTGTTTAAGTTTTTAATGAATGTAAAATTCTACATTAGACCGCAATATGGTATGCTACATTCATTTTGAATAAAGATATTAATAAAAATATGTAAGCAATTTTTGCAATCACTATTACATCATTCACATCATCCCGTATAACATCTGGATACATCAGAATCCTTATGAAATCTCGAGCCCTATTACTCCTTATAAACTCTAACTGTTTTCAAAAACGTTTTAAAATTCCTTTATAGAATAAGCCAGTTGATGTAAAAAAAGAATCTCTTGATTTATAGTCAGCTATCCATTGATGGATTTCCCTGGTCAAAAGTTGGATTGTCAAGTTTTTCTTCACCACACCATGTCAGAAGAAAAAGTTTGATAATTTATCAAAAGAAAAGTGACTTCCGATTGTTGATAGATCTAAATGCCAGAGACTCCCACCAAACATCAAACAAGAATGAAATTTGCATTCTCCTACCTCTCAATCAGACAGGACTCGTCTTTCAATCTTTTCCTGAAAAGTAATTACTCCTTGTGATTTAAAAGTTGCAGTTTGCCATAGACAATCAAGTTTTCTCCTTACTTTTTGGAAGAGGCGTAGAATCCCTCCCTCCCTCCTTTCATAAAAAAAAGAAAAGGAAATCGCTTTTCAGTTCCGAAAGTTTTGCTTTTTTAGATTTTTTTTTCTTCTGTTTTTGTCATCCAAAATAGAAAGAAGCTCGGGGTACAGAAACGAAAATGGTTTTCTTATCTTATAAATTTCATTTCAAGTGAGTTAAAACAAAATAGTATTTTTTTATTGTTTTGATAGTTCTTATCTCCTCGACGATTGTCAGCGAACAAATTTTGAATTTTTCCATATTAATTTTATCCACCTATTGGTTTATTTTAGAAGTTACGGAATTGTACTTTTAACGATATATTGTTTTTAAAAAAGAAATTTAGCTTACTTTTGTGGATTCTTGTCTTATCTATTAAGGAACCTGTAAGTCTTATTCTTTTAACAAATAACATCTATGATAGCTTAAATAAATGAAAGAAAAAATTAAAATTTGCTAGTGATTTTCAAACAACTTAAAATATTTAAATATTGCTTCAAATGAATTTTCTTCATTTTATAATTTTGATGAAAGGATATTAGACGCTTATTCCTTTTAATTCTTGAAAATCAATTTATTTATCAATATTTTTTTTTGAAAATCTTGAAAACTGCCTTTTTTAAAAAACTCATACATTCAACAATTATAATTTACTGTAACTGTTTGAGTAAAATGAACTTCTACGGTAGCATTTTTACGTACATCTTTTCTTTCTTTTCTTTTTATGAAACGAAACATACGTTACAAATGAACATTATAAAAATGAGCTTAATTTCTCATTATTTTACAAGAATTATGGTAGAATTAAATATAAATCAAACTTGTCTGTTGAAATATCATTTACACTTATTGATTATTCTTCGCTTGTATGATAAATTTCTCTTTTATAATTTTATAACGAAATATCAAATTATATAGTTTTTATATATTTATGCTGACAGTCATCTGATATATACCCTAAAAGTGAATATAAAATAATTGTAAGTACAAGTTAAGACAATAAATTGTCCCCACACACATTTCCTTTAGCTTTATAAACTTAACTCAAATATATAAATTGCTTAACTAAACATTTATATGCAGCTCCAGTTTCTTAATTCAGCTAAATAACACTGAATTATTAAATATTGGTGATTTTCTCACAGAATGTTTTTTCTAAACGTGTATCACATGTAGAACAAAAATATAAAATTTACTACATATTATTATATTCCATCTCAATATTTATTTAAAAAAATCAGTTCCAACTTAACATTTTTAAAGATCCTATTAATTGATAAATCATGTAATTTATATAACATTATTCTTCAGGAAGACTCAAAAGTATCAAAACAGAAAGAATAGACTATACTGTTTCAATATTATCAAAGTAACATGCACCTAATGCAGAACTTAATTAGTGTATTCCATAAAAAGAACATAAATAAAAATAATCCATAACCCATTTTACATTATTTATAGAGATTTACAGCTCAAGATTATTAAAGAGATTTATTGATTCTACACTACGACAATGGGAAGACTTGGAACCTCGACCATACATATTTAAAATGCATCAGTATCGTTACACAATGGATCTTTATTGGTATCAGAACTCGTACTCTCGAATCAACGAAAACAACGCCAGCCGGGACCATGACCATGACCTTGACCACAGAGCCACTACCCTCACCATGTATGATTACATTGTGAAATGTTAGAAATTTAGGTGAGACATTTAATACCAATTTCATTTAAAACAATTTAAATTCTAATTATTTTAACGGGAAAATTCTATTTATTTATAAACACAGCGCAATATTTGTAAGTGATACAGACCTAAATTACTGGCCCATTGGTATTATATTCACAAATATGAATGCTAGAAAAATGAATGCATCCGTGAAGACTAGGAAAGTTACTTTAGTTACATTCAGCAAAATGTAATGAGCTGCATGATATTGTGAAGATTACTGAAATATACTTTATAATTTCCTGAAAATATACTTCATTCATAGTGGTGGTATTTTGTGAATACGAAATGAATGAGATCCTTTCGTATTCAGGGAACATATATATATATATATATATATATATAGTTTCTTTCAAATAAAAACTATCATATTTTAAGTATTGCTCAATATTTGAAAATAAAATTAGGGAAAACTTGAATCACAAAGAATAAAAATTTTAAATTTTAGAAAATTAATTTTCACAATTATAATTATTTTTCGTGAAGGAAATGTTATATTTATAAGTAGATAGTTTTAAAGTTATAAATGTAGAGGCTATGCATGTTTCATTTAAAGATAAATGCATTACTCACTAATGTGAATATATCTAATGATAATTACATAATTGTTTATGCTTATTAAATGTGAACTTCTTTGTATACACAAATACCAAAATGTACAGATATTTCTATATAAAATATAACTTCCATCGCTTTTAATTTAAATAAACTGAGGTCGATTGAAACTTGCCATAAAATAAAGACATTTTTTCTTGTCGAAAACGTCTTTGTCACATTAAATAATTTTATTATAGATTCTCCAGAAATTTTGATTGATTAGTACTAATCATTCCATAGTTTACTTTGAAAAATTAAAAATTTTACGTCTAGATAGAATTTAATATACAATCTATTAGGAATTTTTGCTATAATTTTATCGTTCACTGTATGTGTTGTAATATCATTTCTTTAAAGAAATAAGTTATCTTTCGAAAGCTCTTAAAAATTTGAATTACATTTGATTCTTTTTCGTTATTCAATTTTTAATGGATATATAATATGGAAATTAAGAAATAATATAAACTTCATAATTAAAGGGAATACAATCACTCAATTTTTCCGATCAATATGTATAAACATTCTTATAAGTGATAAGCACTTTTCCTCATTTGTTATATATAACAGAAAAAAATAATTGCATTTTAACAAATTTCGTAAAATGCTGGGCATTCTAAAAAAGTTTTTGTACTCTATCTATTTTTGTGGGAAAACATACATCCTAAGAAAGGAACAAATATTTTTTTAACCATATTTCTTTGAGTATTTTCTTATTTTAATAATCATTGGTAAAAGGTATAATGATTTTTATTTATAGAATTTATTTAACTTTTTAATAATTTTGTTTAATTTTTATAATTTTAATTTGCATTTGTCTTTAAAAATGATGGATCATATGTATTGCAACAATGAAATTGATGTATAAAAATATATTTATTCCTGTGTAATTTTAGATAAATAAAATACTTATTTAAGAATAATATCTTAGAATGATAAGAACTGAATATAAAGAAACAATAAACTGAATATTCCCTCATGTATTTAAATACAATGATTAAAATTTGTTTTAAAAGCTGAAACATCGTATTTCTAAAATTATAAGGTTTAATTGAAGAAATTATTTATAGTTTTATTTGGAATTATGTAAAATCATATAAAATTTTTAAAGTGCACTCAAATTGTTGAGGCTATTTAATTGTAATAAACAGTAGAATCCCAAAATAGTTAAGTATTGTTCAATATAAAAAGTTTGAATTTAATGTTTCACACTGTGTTTTACAATACTTACTAATATAAAAAAGTAAATATTATTTTTAAAAAAAGGAAATCTTTTTTCTTTGTGATTCAAATAGCAGCACCTAATTAAATGTCTCATTTTTAAAATAAAAAAAAATTTTAGTTTAAAAATAATACTCATTTTCATAATTGGTAAGTAACAATGAATCATTTTGCAAATTTGAAATGTGCTTCTGTGTAGTTAGTAAGCATTTAATTGTGTTGAGTTTAAAGTTTAATTCTGAGCATAAATGTAGTAGGAAAAACTTGTCTAGACCTCATTATGCGATGTTTGGGAATTTAAAACCCCTTTACTCTCTCTTCATTCAACTATATTTCATTTCATATTTTAATCTCTCACTTTGAATTGAAAACTTCATTTTACGGGTTTAATGATCAGATTTGTAGTAAATACATTAAAAAATTATGTTTCATATTTCATAAGTGTAATATGACACTATTACATAGAAACTTTAATAAATTCAATGCAGTTTCTAATTTTTAAGAAAAAAAATTAATGTTGAATATTGCTTGATTTAATACCAATAGAAAATATATTTATAGGCCTGAAAAACGAAACTAACCCAAAATGAATCAAATAAATTCGCTACTGAAAAATGTTTTATTTCTAAAGCCTTCACCGAATAATATAATAGCACATTCAACACTTCCCTCCCCAATATCTTAGTTATTTCTGCTTATAAAAAGACTGTATTTTTTCTTCTCAAATTTAATGCTTTTTGATATTTCCTCGACTATATTTTTAACTGATTAAAAATATAGTCGTATAAGAAATTTTAATAAAAAATGATAGTTAATTTATGAATCGTCCATTTGTCTATCACGGAGGCATCAAAAATCAAAATATCTGCCCAGTCTAGAATATTCATATACTTATTTCATACAGAAATAGCTGTTTAAATATGTTACGGAAGAGGAACCTTAACAAAAAAAGACAGCTTTTTTGTTCATTATAGTGGTAACGAATGTACTTCCTTTATTTGCTCTTACACCATATCAAAACAATATATATTAAGCAATAATGACTAAACTCCAAATGAAGACACGTATGAACAAATCAAAACTTTTCATTATTAGTCTATGATGAATAATTAAAGTCACTCTCTCTCGAATCCCAATTAAGTTTTCAATTCTAAATTAGAATCAAATCTTAGGTTATACACTTGCATTATTCTTTCACTTCACAAACAGCTTAATGTTGCTTTAATACTTCTTATGTTGAATACGTTTCAATCCACAAAACTGATTGAAGAAATTCAATGCAAATAAGAATTATCTATCAGTATGTAGTTATCCACTATCTCCCTTCTGTATTCGTTTCGAATTATTTGATTTTTATGTATATCATTATCTGTAAATTACTTCACTACACTTCTATCTTCCTCTTATTTAAATAATCACATTTCATTTTTGTTGGGAAGAAATCGTAATTTTATGCATTCAGATTCATATAAAGTCCCTGAGGTTGTTGAAGGGAAAATCACGAATAGTCCAACGTTACACTGTTACCGTATATATTTTTAATTCTTTACATAAATATCTATTAAATTTGTTACCTGTGTTGTTTAAAAATAGTGTCAAATTTCGAATAAAATGGCACCCTATTTGGAACTAAAATGCAACAGGTGGACTTTTATTAAAATTTAAAATTGACTTAAAAAAATTAACTTATTTCTTACAATTTTTACCAGAATGACAACAAAAATCACTGATAAAACTTATGTTAAGTATTCAAAATTTCTTTGAGAAAAATGTGTGTGTGTGTGAAGCCAACATTTGGAACATAAACACGATTGTTATGCTTAATCAGTATTTTGATATTTATTTCACAATTTTTTTTATTTTTCTTGAGTAATTTTTTAAATGGTGGATTAGATAATTAATTGAATTGTAGAATGTAATTTTCTCTAAATGAATTAAGAAAAGGCAGTGTCTAGAGGTGCGGTTTGCACGCATGAATAGAATCATAGCCTCATTCTAGTTCTTTTTATACATTAAGAAAATCCATTGTTGTACGGCATTAAATACATTAATTTAAATTTAATTTAGTTTAATTTTTATGATTAGATATTCTTAATAAGTGATATGTAATATGTATTCATATAAAAGTGAATATAATTAACAGAATTATCTTATAAAAATTACTGTTACAAAACTTAAACAATAAAAATAAAAATTCTTATAAAACTGCATTACTAAAAACTATAATATTTAAATAAAACATTGAGTTAAAATTTTTGACATTTGGTGTATTATTTATTTAAGCCATTTTCAGCAACTTTTTAAAAGTAACTATTGACCAGATGTGAACAATATTTGGATTTCACGAACTGCATTGTGAGTCATAAGGATTCACGGTAATGTGTTCCACTAAGTTAAAATTAAATTATATGGAATGTTCTACAAGTGGAGACATTTTAATTTTGACTCTCTGCAAGTTATAGAAGCAGATTCGTTGTGCTATTTACAATACCTGATCCTCTCTTTTGTTTTAAACAACTCAAGTTCTCCAGTCACTTTCAGAAACAATATTTTATATGGAACAATTCTTTGGGAGCTTTACAAATTACATTTTGATGGTCATGTTGTAAAGCGCAAACTTTGAATTAGAACATGGTCACCTAATACGTATACAGTGATTCAGGATTTCATCTAGTTGAATTGCACAGTATAATGTACATTTCATAATTTTTCAAACATAATTTGTAATTTACTATTTCTGTTTTAAACAGCTTAATGAAGTGTATAATTAATATAGTTAAAGTCGATATTTTTCTTCAAATCTAATTAATGACAATTTATTGATGAAAAAATCAAAATTATTGAAAATTTCCTCCTTCCCATAAACTGTATTCGTAATTCGTCGTCATGTCCTAATTACATCATTATTTTCATAGCTATGTTTATTTATACTTTTAAATAAATTATTATAAAATGAAATTGTAATGTCATTTTTATGTTATATCTACATTTAATAACTTTTGAGTGGTCTCATGGATGCTACAACTTTCTTGCATAAGAACTTTCATCCCTTAAAGTCGTAAGTGAGAATTGACTTTAAATATCAAAATAAAATCGGAATTCTTAAAAAGTGATTCTGTATTCATCAGACAGATATAAAATCTACCTTAGCTAAGGTGTATTAGAATGTAGTACCCAGAGTTAATTTTATCTTGTTTGCACAAGCATAATCTTTAAGACAACTCAATAGATTTCATACAAAGAAATCCGTCAACAAAATTTAAAGGTTAATATAAATTTTAATTGATAATCTGTTTCACCTAAATCCTATAAAAGTAATAAATTAAGTAATAAATAGAGTATGAATTTTTATGAATGATCTTTTTCTGTTTTATGCCAAAAAACATCTGTAAAAAACAATATTTTTCAACGCATTGGAGTGCATAAAATCAAATATACCATTTAATTCCATTCTCTATTAAAATAAATTTACTTAATAGCACCGTTATTTATTAAAAATAAGTTTATTTGGCAGAACAAAAGCTCATAAAAAATATCTGTACATTTCATAAAAACATAAGAATCTCACATTTTAAAAGATTATTCATATAAAATGTATTTTTATATTTTAAATGATAATTTTTCTCATAGAAATAAACGTAAGCTTTCAGAAACGAAACAGCTGTAATGACATAGTAATAATTTAATACCGCTTGAGTATTTACACAGATCAAAATAAATTTTCCCTAACACTGTCCACCTGTTCTTATAGCCTTCATAAATTTACCATTCAACTCAGTTTGACTTTTCAAAGAATAAGCGTCATAAACGTTTTATAGAATAATTATCATTAAATAAATGAGATATCGCACTTTTATGTCTTTCTTATCTGACTTGTAATTTCTCTTATCCATTGGGCATATTTAGAAATTTTCCTGCACTCATAAAATATAGTACCTAACACGTTCTCATTATATTATCATTAGTTAATTTAGGATTACATAATTAATTTATAATTCATTACAGGTAGAAAGTGTTAAAGACAACTGGGAAATGTAATTTATCTCGTTCTACTGTATGATCATTATACTTAATATTTGTCTTAAATGGAAAGGGTGACAAAGGGTATTATAATTCCTTTAAAGAATAAATGAAGTGGGAAATTATATTTGATCTTTCCGTACATCATTAGAAAGAAATAGTGCTCATCAAAAATAACATTAAATTAAAAAAAAAAAACTTTTTTTTCCAAATGCAAAACCAATTGCTCTCCTTAAATACATCTATATATTATCTATTTTATGATAATCTTTTTGATAAAAATATTTTTTAAAATAACTATACTGAATTTAAACCTAAATAAATTATTAGAATGTTCATATTTTATTTTAAAAGAATAATATCTTCTTTTCTATATTTTTTTCCCAAAAATATCTAGATTGCTTATTCACTTTTGAAGATTGAACTTGTTATTAAAAACAGGAAACTAAACATTTTATTATAAAGTAAATAAGACAAAATGTTTTTAATAAGAACAGGTGCACTTCATTTTTACTTCTTAGGAAAAAAAATTAAATACAATTGTGAAACAAGGGATATGAAATGTTTGGAAATGTGAAACTGGCAGTTTAGAAGTAAATTAATTTTGGAAAGAGATACAACAATTACATAAGTTTATTTAGGTTGTTCGCTTCTTTTTGCTCACATAACTGTAATTGATTTGAAAAGCCATTTGGAAAGTAATTTCAAGTCAGCTCAATAAAATTAATCTTTGTTGTAAACTTTATTGGAAAATAGAACGCAAAAATGATTAAATTCGCTTGTTTTTGCTAGAATCATTTCCAAAATTTTCCTATTAGATACGTTATAATTATTTTTATTACAAAAAGTGCATACAAATTTAAGTGAAATTTCAGATTTTTTTAACGTACATTTTTCTTAAAAATTATTTTCAGATTTTTTTTTTTACATCACTCCAAAAAAATTTCATTAAAATACTTGACAAAATTCTTGTTATGATAAAGATTGTTTCTGATTAACTTCCTTATGACTAAAAATTAAATAACTAGAAAAGTCTATCAAAATTTTAGAGCTATTCAATTCCTTATGTTTTAACAAATTTATGTATACATTTCCAGCTTGAGAAACATAACAAAAGTACGTTTCTGCTTTAGGGAAATCAGATGACAACTCAAAACACATTAAGAAAGATGAACAAGTTGCAAGTTGTCACTAAATTTTAACTATTATCTATAAATATAAACCTCGTGACAATTTATTTTTTATTAAATTCACCTTCAAGAAATTAAATTAAGAAGTTCTTTTTTTTCTTCAATTCGAAGAAGGTATTTACAGTTCTAAATTTCAGATCAACTGCTCCTCTGGGGAATTAAAAAAAGAGATTCCACTGGAGACTAATGCATTGGATATAAACAGGAGATATCGGATATAATTTGGAAATACGAGGGTCGTTGAATAAAATATTCCAAAAGATGGTGCTCGTAGCATTGAAAATGGTTTGTTTTTATTAAGCATCATGACTCATTAAACATCTGTCTAAATCTCAATTACTCATATTAGTGACCATGCTGCTTTTCGCACCTCAAAAGTTTTTCGTCATAATTTTTCCGATCGATGAGACCATCTTTGTCTTTATTGGAAAATATTCACCGGAAGCAAACCAACGTTTTGATTGTTGCTTGATTTCAGGTGCATATTATAGTATCCTGATTTCAGTGACGGTGACAACTCGACGCAAAATGCCTTCGTCCATTCAACATGGCAGCGATAATATTTTGATTTGGCAGCAAAGGACTATCAAATCAAAACTAATTTATAAAATAATACTAATTTTGTTTCCCCACCGTTAAACAGATAGCAATGGAAAAATCAATTTACCTTAATTATGTCATCTGTCTTCAAATGCAAGTACTTTCTGAACATTTCGCGTATAATTAAATTCAATTAAAACCAGATTCCCTGTCAATTTCAACGACTATAATGATAGAAATGAAACATTTTCTGCCCGTCCCATCTCAATAACTTCTGTAAGCTTTTCCTTTAATATATGCTGTAATTTCTCATCCATTTAATATGTCATCTCTCCTTACGATCGCTTCGCGTACAAATTTATATCGAAAAACTGGAGGATGCAGTTCATTTCAATCCTCATCTTTTTGCATAAATTTCAGAAAAGAAACGTTTGCTCTCTAGAAGAAGTAGAAACAACAAACATATTAAAAATATTGTAAAATGATGTAATAAGAAAACGAGAGCCAATATAGCAGTATTATTTCTATAATATTTCCTTTTGAAAGCAATTGTTATAATACTGTTCTCAGCTGCCATGGTTACTCTCAGTTAAATGCCACAAAACGGTTTCGCTATTATAAACCGAATTCCGTTGGTATGGTAATGTGAGGGAAACTATCCCACCATGTCTCAAGCCACCGCATGCCATATAATGACGCATTAAAAAGTGACATGATGTTATACAGAACTGTGTGGCTAACGTCATTTCAACGTCAGTGGATAAGGTCATATTCAACAAGAAATTTCCGGGTTAGCTTAACACCCTAATAAATGTTCTGCAAAAGAAGTTATATGAAACGTACAGTGTAGATATCACCAACAGATTTGAAAATCGCTATGAGGCAATTTAGTGAGGGATAGTCAACTCAAAATGGCCAAATATCTCTGACTTAGAAGGGAAAAAATAATTCCTACGTCGATGCCATCGTAGCTGGTTCTTTTCAGACACGGAGTCCTGCCAACGAAACAGTTGGGAAACTGATGGGTATCTCTAAGAAATACGTGGCTCTTATGAGTTAACTTATTTATTCTGATACGATTAAAATACATCAAACATTTTACCGGCAAACTTCAGTACCATATTTGACCTTTTTATGTACATGTGAAATCATTAGAAGAGAAGGAAATAGTTCTTCAAGATCTAATATAATTAACACTTTACTTTACAAAGTATTTTAAATTCCGATGTAAAATGATGCGTTTTTATTTTAAGCAAATTCAAACGGAACATACTGGAGACTAATTTAAAGATTATTGTTACAGAAAAAATAAGCTTTTTTATTACATTTCTTATTCTATTTTATGACTCTGTAGAAGGTATCAGTTTAACAGTCTTCAAGTTCGACGAACTATACAAAAGACTTGCGGAATCATTTCATTACTCAAATCGGAAAAAAGTGTGCATTTATTTACAACTTCCCCTGATTAAAGACGTTTGTTTTAAATGTTTTGATTTCTAATATTTTGTAATCTAGTTGTATTTGAAAAACCTTTCAAACTGCCTTTTTCCAGATGACGCATTTAGTTTCTTTTACGTCGAACAAAAACCGTTTGAGAGAGCAAAGGGATTACAATCTAATTAAAATGAATCATTACAAGCTTGTGTAGAAATGGAAGAATAATGAATCTCCTGCATTACATTCAATATTGTGGTTTATGGATGTAATAACGTCTGGAATCTGGTTAGGTTATTTGATACATCTTTGAATCCGAAGGAAAATAAATATTGATTTTACATGGTCCTTCTTTATATTCTGAAGTTTATTAAGAAAGTCCTTTGATGTATTAGTAAAAAAAGGGAGGCAACTTCAATAAGAGTATTTGGTTGAATATGTTAGTCCAAAAGAGATGAGATATTCAAACAGAAAACGCAAGGTTTATTACTTTTGTAAAATTATGCTAGTAATAAAATGTTCCTGTAGAAAGCTGAAAATATTTTCCCTGATATATAAAATTACAAAGCAATCATTTTCTTCACCCGATTACTAAAAATTTTTCAACCCGTATAACACAAAAATAACATTCAATTATTCCAAGTATTACTTGAAATTTTGCTTAAAAGTTTCGAGCATTTTGGAGTGAATAAATATAGAATAAATATGAACGCGAAAATAATAACATTTATACATGATGCGGACAATTTGCAAGAAAATGGGTCATTATGAGTAGTTGAAATATAATAAAATGTAGGAAGATACTTAAAAAAAATCACAAAATTTTCTACATATATAATTTATTAAAACCAAATTAGTTATCTCGTATTAAATATTTAAAATCACTAGAGGAAATTAAAAGGTTATGTAATTGAGCTTAAAACAGCCAGAAATGTTAAGTAATTATTGGATGTTTTTTCATTCTGACTCTGGGCATAATAGAAAAAAAATGAAAAACAGAAATAATTATTAATATTTTTAACAATTATGTTTTATGTAACACAAATAGGTAAAAAGTCTATGGATTCTCAAGAAATATTTTTTTGAAGAGTCCAGTTATTTATTTTTGTCATAGAAAAGTAAGTATGGGACGTCTGCCCTTTATTACTTAGCTCTCTCACCATATCTCAATCTAATATATAAGTCAAAAACCTCCAAACTCGAATTGCAGATACGCAAAAACAACGCAGAAATCTTTGTTTATTAGTACTGTAGAATAACCAATGTCACTCTCTCTAGAATCACAACCTAATCTAGAATCCCAATCTCACAATCCTAATTTATGTTTTTTTGAAAAATATATATAACCAGCTCACTTGTTCTTAATTTCCTATCTCTTATTAACCGTAACTGCGTAGCTCAATATTTTCAGTAGAACTCTTCAAATAATAGGAGAATTTCAACCGGAATAACATTTCCGTGATAGAAATTCCTTATCTTCTATCTCCCTTCATTTCCCCTTGATTCTGTTTCATTTATACATCATTATTTCTAGGTCTCTTCTCTTCATATCTATCTTCCTCGAATTTACCTAATTACGTTTCATTCAGATTGGGAACAAACTGATCTGTTGTGCTATTCAAACTACCTCAAAGTCCCTAAAGTTGGTGAAAAGAAACGCGCAAATTGTATAGCCTCACAAATTTAATCAGAAAAAAAAAAGTCTGAATGCAAGTTTTAACCTTTCTAAGGCAGAGTAACGTGTACTAACCATCAAATTTATCAATTTTTAAACAATAAATGTTACCGTTGTTTACCCTAAAACTTACTTGTGTGTTTTACACTATTTTAGTAGAGGGATCTTTTTTCTCAACCTGCGATCGAGTTGCTAAACATCCAGACAAATGGTAGGAGATGAGGATGTACTATGGGTGACTATGTATCTCTCTAATTATAACATCTGCTGTAACCATCGTCAACGCGCCATTTTAAGCTAATTATAGACACCTAAACGCAGGTGATACAATTGGTGCTCCAGCCAAGTGTGAGTTGCGTTGCGATATTCGCTTTCTTTAAACAGATGAGAACTATGTAGCAAAAATGTACTGAAAATTGAGCCAGAATTCGGTGAAAACTTTATGAATAATGGTGTAAACAGTTTTAAGATGGGTTAACCGACTTTCACAGTGAAGTGTGACAAGAATGCAAGTCTTCAAAGAAATATTTCGCAGCAGGAAGATAAATGCTACAGAATTTGGTATCAAAATGATGTCTTGCTTGTTGAGTTTATGGAACAAGAGAGTGTGATTAATGCACCTGTTTAAATGAATATACGTATTCCTTGTAATGAACATGATAACTTAATGTGCTTTCAAATGAACCACCACATTTTGAATCAAGGAAATGAAAATATGACAAAAGATAAAAACATAAATTATAACAAAAAATACAAAATTAAAATAGAACGAAACAATTAACCGATTAAGAAAAGTATGAAGCGAAAGAATGAAGCTAATTATAGACAATGTAGGGAAATTAATGCTAACATGCATATTCTGATTTGGGATTTAATAATGGGATTAAAAAAACGCTTTGTAATTATCCTCCCCAATGCATCTTAATATATAATAAAATCGATTTAATCACAGTATAAGAGAGTTTAGTTTAGTTTTTATTAACATCGCACTAGAAGCAACACGGCGGCTATTGGCGACGGACTTCGTAATTTTGAACCACGGTCAAGTGACGAGGACGACACCTGAGCTAGCAACCCCCTCTCCTAACATCCACACCACGCCAACGACAGGACTTTGGGCCTCGACAAATTTAAAGTGCATCAGCCCCGGCTACACGGCGGATTTTTGGTGGCCAAGGATCGAACCCGCGACTGAACGAAACCCCGGCCACAAATCTGAAACCTTGACCACCAGGCTACCGCGGCCTGCCAGTATAAGAGAGAATCAGAAAGAATAAAATAATATAATCAGCAAAAAAGAAAGCAAAGAGGGTGAAATAGATATTCCAAAAACAGTTCATATTACTTGCAATTAAAACATTCCAGAATTGCAGGTTCATTTTAAAACAAATAAGACTTTTATATTTATCACTAAACACACAGATAGATCGTGCGTCACTTCACTTGTGAGTAAGTGAATAAACACTGGAAACAATTTGAAGAATTCCTTAAAATCATATTTCTTAAAAATTTGATGTTACAATGAATACAACTTAACAATTTTATTAAATGTAATGTGAAGCGTTTTTACCATAAGGTATCACAAAATAATTTTAAATCTATATATATATATATATATATATATATATATATATATATATATA
>BMAW01101892.1:91931-141568 GCA_019974015.1 Nephila pilipes | reverse complement strand
GTATATCTGGTAATTTATATACTATGTGTATATATTACTCAATGTAGTGTAGTGTTATACAAATTAATAACACATCGATCAATAACTCCCGAGACTAACCCAGAGATGGCGCTCGTAGTAAACCAGGTCTTTCTAGAGTACTAACCTTTGCTTGAAACGTAACAAAATTTTAAGTCGATCGGACCAGGGAAAAGGTTTTTTCCAGGTGGGTGCCGCGATTGGACAAAAACAGCAACGAGTCGATGATTCAGAAAGCTGTTTATCGCTATATACTCGAAAAAAAAAAGATTTCTTGCGAAAAAAAAAAAAAAAAAATTGGGGAAAAAAAAAAAAAAAAAAAAAAAAAGATTTGGAAAAGCATTGGAACGATTGAATCACCCTAAAAGGTGTTATGTTGATGAATAAAAAAAAAATTTGCAAAAAAAATGTTGTTTTCAATGTTAGACTCGGGAGTTATTGATCGATGTGTTATAGTTTTATGAAATTTTTATGAAAGTATATTTTTATATTTATAGTATATTTTTATGAAATTTGGAATTATAAAAAACTTAGATATTTAGTGCTTGTGGATAGATTTCTATGTGTTTATTTTGTTGTGGTTGATAAAATCAGCAATTCCGTTATTAGTTTCTCTGTATTTAAATTTTTTAATTTTATTAGGTTGCCTCAATAATTTGAAATAGTCATTAAGTACGTGTACTGTTCAGTAAAAGTATTTTCATATAATTACAGATACGTGATTTTATTAACGCATTGTGATTTGTCACTAAAGGAAATAATAGTTTCTATAAAATCATTTCATTTTCAATTTTAGAGTTAAGGTTTTTAAATATTTAAGGACATTGTGCTTAAAAACCAAAACTCTCTCACGGCCCAACTGTATTTAAATGCTGTCATGAAAGTCTTCATACTTTTAGAAACTTGATTATTTACAATAAATTTACTATTAGATGTTATAAGTCTTTAGGCAGTAAATCTCATCATGACATTACTTAATTTCTCCACAGTAATAATATATAATTCAACTGTTACTCCGTGATCATGGTAGCAGAAAATGAAATTTACATATTGATACCATATAAAATCACTCAACGATTAGGAATTTATAATATATTTATAATTAAACATCTATCTGCCTAACCTTTTGCTATACTGAAAGCTATTATTATTATTATAATATTTTTTGAGGAAAAATCTGAAAAGTTTATATAATTAAAAGTGTTATTTGTATATTTAACTGCACAACATTCTGAATCCAGTTTTTTTATTTATATGCTTCTTATTATTCAATTTACGTATTAGGAACTCGTAATTAAAGATACCTCTCGTAATACCAAATACATGACCATCTGAAATATACTTCAAAATTAATTTAGCATTCCAAATTTACTTTTTCTTTAACCCAAATATAAAATATTTAAGTTTTTAAACTCTTTTCTTGTTTTCAAAGTCAATTTCCAATTAAAATTTTTTATCTTTTATAGCATTTTAATCTTCATACCGTCTCATTTTTGCGTTTACCTCTAGTATTTCTAACAGTTTTATCTTTATCTTTGTCTTCAGGGGAAAACAATTATAAATTATCATTTCATTTTATAACATGCAAAATATTCTTATAGTACTGCAATACATTTAAGCGATATGAGTTAATTGTAGAATAAAATGCAATGAAGAAATTCTCCTTCCATAGTCATTTTAATTTATTAAACGAATAATTTTAATTACATGGGAATCTATATATTTGAATTAATACTGTGAGCAGTTTTATTTTTAGTTACAGTTTTATTTTTAGTTAGTGAGCAGTTACTTTTTAACACATTCGTGTCTTTGAGTGTATGATCCATGCTGATTAATCCTTATATTAAAGTGGTTTAAATATTCAACTGTATATTTGAAAGTTCCGTAACTACACTTCATCATATAAACACAGTTGTAGGTTTTGCTAAATCAAAACTAAAATTTGTTACCTGAATGTTCTCCCGTCATAAAATATATCTTGTATGATTTATAAATATAATTTATAATTTTAGTTTTAAACCACTTAATTCATTAAAGTATTTATCAGAGAAAGTACCATTAAAATTTTTATTACCTTGCAAATCATCCCAACTATTTTTAATCATAAATCTTCTTCAAGAGTTGTTGGATATTCTCTCAATATATTCTTTATTCTAAAATTCTTTGTAACTATTTTTTTTATTTTCCATCATAGTTATTTCTGGAGCTTAAGCATTATAAAGGAAAGATTAAAATCAACATTTTTTTGAAAATTGTAATATTACAGATATTTTAAATATCCAATCATTATGTCTGTACTCAATTTCATACCAAACCCTTCCCCAAAATACTTGCAAATATCTCACAAAGAAAAAATTGCAAAACAAATGCTTCAAAAATACAAATACAGAGGTATAAATTGTATATAATGGTATTTTTTTTGACGATAATATACTTTCAATCATATTTTGTCATCGAAAACTGAAGAACAAGCTAAATTGAAATTGTTTAGATTTAATAATAGAATTTCTAATTATCAAGATAATAGAATTTCTAATCATCAAGATAATAGAATTTCTAATTAACAAGAATTTCTAATTATCAAGATATCAAAAGAGTAATTAAGAAACATCCCAATATTTTAATAACTATCAACTGCTTAGACTTATGATTTCTCATAACTTCAATCACTCGAAAAAGAATACCTTAAAACTTTAGTAATTTGATAGACATAGAAATTACACCAAAAGTCAGCTTACTAATTAGTAATATTTTTATTAAATTACCTTAATTAAAAAAATTCAACCATAAAGAAGATAAAACACATATAATAAAGGGGGGAAAAGAAAAGTCAAAGGCTACAACAAAACAAAATAAATACAGCTAGTATTTTGGATCGATTAGGAATTGAACATCAGCTATAGCCAATTTAGTAGTAATCAAAACGGGTATCTCCAAGACAACCTTAATCAGTACAGACCCACAGAAATTGAGAAAAGTAGCCATACACACGTAGATGCTTTTTACGTAGGTAGCACAACATTGATTTAATTAATTGATTACAAATTCATAGCCAAATGATCATTTACTGTTGGAAAGATTGTAAAGGAATGGAGGTTTTAACAGTATGTTGGGCCATCTGTGGCAAGAATGCATGATGTGACATGGTCAAGTATTGAGGCATACAAGTCCAGTATGATAATCGGCGGCATCTCATTGCACAGTTGCTTTGGCAAACATGTCTTTAATTCAACCAAACTCTTAGGCTGTAACCAACTTGCTGTCCTAAATGATCCTGGAAATGCTCGATCAGTGACTAATTTGGCGATTGAGCAGGCTAGAAAAGAGTAGAAATGTAGCGGGGTAGTCCTGTGTGAGGGCAAGCTTTGTCCTGTCGATAAACGGCTCCTAGAATCCCTACAATGAGTGTCAAAACATATGGCTGTAGAATGTCACGAACGCAGCTCTGGGTTGTCAAGGCACTGTGGATGAAATATTAGGGGTGACCGTGTGTCGTATTCCATGTAGGTGTAGTGTGCAGCTGCACAACGGAGGAAAAATTGAAACGACTAACATTGGGGTGCCAAACATGGGCACGATTATTAACACTGACTAAATTGAATCTGGATTTGTCATTACATATGACCTGTTTCCATTTGGTTCAGTCCAATCCCTTCTAACACAACACCACTCAAAACGGAGGCAACAATGAGTGGGTGTCAATGGCAGAACACATTATGGGGCTCCACGATAGCAAGTATCCTTCATCCAGGTACCTCTGTATCTGTCTATAAAGTACTGACAGACACAAAAGCTCACAACGAAAATGCTACCTGTGAATAAATGGTGGACAATGAAATAATTAGCGCTATGCGTGTGTGTCGTACGATATAACGACCTTTAGACTATTGATCTGAAGAGCGTGTCCTGAGCATGATCTCCGTACAACAGACCTCCCTCTTGTTCATTGATCCTAACACCTTTTCACAGTATAGTCAGGACCGCCTAGGTGGAGAGCTACTCACCTAGTTGACCTCACAGTTTTCATCACCCTTAGGATTCTTCCCCTCTCAAACTCTGACAATAGCACAGTTTCCGATGGTGGCATAATGGCATCCCTAAATAAAATTCGTCCCTCTGCAACAGATTAAATACTCGTAAACAAGCTCTGCTTACCTGTTTTATAATCCAAGAAGAATAAAATTCAACACCAACTGGTGGTATTACACAATGAGCGACAGGCTTCTTTTGTAATGATTTACATACCTGCCCTACACGTTCATGCCAAACTTCGTAACAATCCCACTCTTACTTCTAGGTACGCAACTTCTTATGGCAATGCTTATATATATATATATATATATATATATATATATATGTGTGTGTGTGTGTGTGTGTTGTTCTGTCTAAAAGGTTTTCATTATAAGGAATCGGAAGGCTTCCATATTTTTCAACAGTTTATTAATGACTTGGACGGACGCACACAAAAGGACAAATAGTTCAAATCAGAAGGTAGGGAGAATTATTGTTCTAGATATCAGTTCGAATTCGACGCATTCGCAGCATTCGGTTTTCTTTCTCCGAATTGGATTGGCTTTACCAATCGCAGTTTAATAAACTATACAAAAGTAATTGAGCACTCGCGACACATGTGTGTGTGAAGATCTATATCTTATGAGAAATAAAAATTTCAGTTAACCTTGTTTTAAAAGAACGTAGTGTTCCCTATTCTGACAAACAGATAATAATTGTCTAGATTTTGTTTCGGTGTATAGATGAATTAATTATTTTTTGAAATGAATATAATCCAGATTTTAAGCCAAATTTAACGTTTTAACATTGGTAATTAAATCTGATTCAGGTTAATAAAAATTCAAAAGAAGCAGATTTTTCAGATCTTTAAAATGGATGATCTTAGGGATATCTGTTTTATTTTTTTTAATTATTAACTGAGCATCTTTCATAGCATTCCAATTTAGCTTAAATAGTTTTAGAAGTGTATTATTTAATTAAATACAAAGTAATAATAAATTAGTTAAATTGTCTTTAAAATTTTCAAAATAATTTACATAAATTATTTCATACTTAGCTGTATCTGAATTAATTTTATTAAGACTTATAGGAAATATAAAAATAAAAATATATGTTTCAAGTTTTAAAATTATAAAAAAAAAATAATTTTCTTTCATTTTTGTTTGATTATTTTTTGGATATTTTTATATTACATTTGTATTAAATATTTTAAAACATAATCTTTGTGATTCTTTTTCTTAGTTTATTTTACATAAAATTTTCTCTTAATTCTATGTCCAATTCATAGAGTGCGATACTATTGTTTATTTTAGAGATGTGTCTGGCGACAAATACTTTATTTTCAGAACATTTTAATCTGTTGGGATGGTGTGTGGCCGAGGTACACTAATGTTCAGGGCCATGGACTCGCTGCTGGCGGTTTTTGTGAATTCATGAGTTCGAGCCTGGATGCCACTAAAGGCACGCCATTTAGCCTAGGATGATGCACATTAAATATGTCGGGGCCCAAAGTTCTCCCGTTGGAGTGTTGTAGAAGTTAGCAGATGGGGGGTGGAGCTTAGTTATGTCGGCCTCGTCACATGACCGAGGTTCAAAATTGGTAGGTCGGTCGCCAATTGCCTCCGTGTTGCTTCTAGTGTTACGCTAATAAATCCAAACTAAACAAATCAAGTTTATTAGTAAGATAATGATCTTAAGGTTGTTTAAAGATGAGTGATTTTTTTTTTGTTTTTCGTGTTTTTTATTTCTTAACTTCATGATTTATTCTTATATCTTCTTTCTTTTTATTAGAGCTGTATAATAACTATTTGGTGTATAAGTTGCCTTTCAGTGTAAAAGTTTTATGATACTTTTCTTTTACATTTTCATTTTTATTTGCTTGGTTATATTACACTGTGCTTTATATAGAAATATGTTACTGATTGTAAAATTTGATAGTTAAAACATGTTTCAGCAAATTAATACTGACTTAATCTAGTGGCAGTATTACATGGTTTAACTGACTATACTTTGTTCATTTTTAAAGCATTTTCTTTTTTCAATTATTTTTTCCAATTTTTCTTAATATATTCTTTTTGTCATTAGTTTTTATGTAATTCTTTACTTTTTTTCAAAGATACATTTTACTTGAAGATTTCTAATTGATACATTTTTACAATTGCTTACTTTTAAAACATATTTTTAATAACTATTTACTTTTAAACTTAGTCTCTGATTGTGACTGTTTTGTAAAAAGTATTAATGTTTACTTGCATATTTTTCTACTATATATATATAATTTTTTTCCAGAAAATGTTGTAAATACTAAATATGAAAAAAATAATTTCTATTAGTTATGGTATTAATTGCTAGTAAATTTATGTTTATTTCAAATTAAAATGTACAATGTATGTTTTAGATTATTGTTGAACGCCTGGAGGTCAATGCAGAATTTTGATTGAATTGTAATAAGACAAGATTCTAGATTCGAAAGAAATACAATGTTTTCGTATTAAAAAGTAATTTATGCTCGTAAATGCTTTCTTTATTAAAATAAAAAAAAAAAAAAAAAACATTTTTATACGTCACATACGTTTCCTATATTCCACTTTAAGTTAAATATTCTCTCATATATTTCCTAAACAAAATAATTAAGGAAATTTGATTCTAAAGTGGCATTATTCCCATTGATATGTTATGTAAATAAAAAAAGGGCGATTTCCTTAACGCTTTGCACTGGTGTGATGTTTTTCTGAAAATTTAATTCTGATATATATTTTTATGACCCAAAAAAACTGGAATAATAATGAAAAAACAGTTCTCTGAAAGCTCTAATTCTATAGTTTATTTTCATGCATTTACAGATCTTAGGGAAATAGTTTCTTTCTTTTGTGGTAATGGTTAAGCAATTTTTATAAAAAAAGGAGAGTTCAAAACATTTTCTCTAACCTTTCAATATTTGTGTATGTATGTAGCCATTTATTCCTATACATTCCTTTATGTCATACACATATTCTATTGATAATTTATAGTAAGAGAACAATTATATTGACGTGTAAAAAATCTTGTTCAACATTGATACCATTGAAGCTGGCAATAGAATTCCTGCTGTGATTGCATTTCTTGAACGGATTTTGGGAAAAAGACAATGGGAACTTTGGTTAAAGAAAGACTCATTCATCAAGCAGTAATCTGAAACAGTTTAAGAAAATAAGAAAGTGTTATTCTTGAATGTAAATCAGGATATATTTATTGGTGGATATACATAGTATGAGTTTTATTCAGGTGAAATGTGCATGAAATTTATGCACGATCGTTATTGAATCTTTCATTAGTTTTTCCTAGTCCTTTTTATTTTAAAATGAAAACTCCTGTTTACTTACCTTTCTAAGTTTTTTTTTTTTTTTAAATTAATAAATGAAGTCTAGAACACAATTTTGGTAATATTTATTACAAAAATTGCTCCAAAATAATCGCTAGTTTTTCTTCTCTATTATCCGTTGTGTTTAAGTGGTCTCAAAACAAAAATAAAAATATGTAAAAAAATAAGTTAGTTAATTTTCAATAATGAAGAACAACATTTATCGAAAAAATAAGGTAATTTTATGTATTTTCAGATAATTTATTAAAATAAGGTACCTAATTTTTTTGTTTATTTAATCAATACATTTCTGTTACGTGTACTGTGTCGAAGAATGCAATATATATAACCTACTTGTCTTAAATCATATTATTGACCGTCATCAAAAAATGCAAAATATGTATATTATTAAATTATTATTTAAAGTATGTGATTATCATTTAGTCAACAGTGATTAATTAATCCTATATTTTAAGTTATAAAACAATTTATAATTCACTTAAATAATAATAATATACTCTTCTAAAACAGTTTCCATCTATTAATGTTCACTAAATCAATGCAGAAATCTGCTAAATTTTTTCAAAAGTTTAATGAAAAGAATATTTGTAATGTTTATTTTCGATATGCTTTTATTTTACAAAGATTTACGATAGGCTAAGAAATTTCATAAATTTCAGTCTTATTTATTTATTATATAATATATAGACATACCGATTTTTTTTTCAATTATAGGTATTAATTAACTGCAACTTAAATTATCACTTGTGTAATAAAGCTATTTATTGTTACAGTAGCTAATCTATATTACATATTATTATTTGGTTTTATTTTATATAAATAAGTGTAATTACATATAGTTATGTAAAGTTGAATTAAAATCTAAAAACTGAAAAGAAAACGTTCTAATATTAACGAGATATTTAAGAATCTTCTACTTATTAATGAGTCAAAATTAATAGTGAATAATAGAAATTAATTTCAAGAATAAAAAATTACGATATTTCAATGAAAATGATTTATTTAAGGAGAATAAAAGTTATTTTCTTTGTTAAATTGTTTCAAATAATTACCTGCTTTGATTAATTTTGCGTTTTACATTTGAAAAGAAGTATCTTTACAACGGTTTTAAAATGCAGACAATTTATTAATTGCAGTTGATAATAAGAAATTTGTAATTGGACATTTAGGAAGCAAATAAATATTTTACATATATCTTATGTACTTTTTTTTATTTAAGTATCAAAATTATTTATTACTATAAGTAATGTTAAATTTAGTATTGAATGCATCCATGAATCTCTTAAAGCAATCTATCTGCCCTTGTATCTTTCAGAATTATTCTGGAATGAAGTTTCTTTTCTTATTATAGAGGCAGAAAATTCAGCCTCCAAAATTATTGTTAAAAGACATATTAACGTAAGTTAAGTGCATCCCTGTGTTACTTTCCTTCCTTTTTAAATCAACATAAATGTATTAAATTAGGCTATTTATATTTCATTATAAATATAAAAGTTGAAAATAAAAAAGTGTTCTTTTAAAAATCTTCAAAGTGAAAAGATTTGTTAAGAACTAAGAGTTCATTTTTTACTTCAGAAAGTCCATTGGTAAGAGATTTCATTATTTATTAAATAAGAACTTATGTATATTTTTTGCAATATAGTTCAATTTTATAAGTATAAATGTATAACGCTTTCTAGGGTAGCTTAAAACTAAAAATAGAAAATAGCCTTCCGTAAAATATTGTTAACTATTACATTTGTTAGTATTTAAATATTACATACAACACAAAAAAGGAGACCATAAATTATTCTTAGAAATATATTTTAATATTTATAATCATATGAAATATAACACATGAAAAAACTTCGAATGATATTAAAAGAATTCTATTTTTATAAGTAAACCCTCTTTTATGATTCTCTATATAAAGTTCTGATATTTTGTATAGTAATATTTAGTAGAATTAAATTATTTACTATTAGTTTACAGCTGAACTAAACTATGATTTTGTTTAAAATTTTAAGCATGCAATCAATTTTTTTTTCAAAACAATATTTTTCAATACTCTTAATAAGTATTTAATAAAGTTAGTTTTATGTTGAATAAATATAGTTCTTATATATATATTTAGAAAACTCCAGAAAAAATTAAATTTTTTATACATTTCTCTAAATTTAGTATTATAAAGTCCTAATATTATTAATTACATTTGAATAAGAAAATACTTATATATTTATATTTATAATAAACTTAATTATATTACAATTAAATTTAGAACTGTGTAACAATTTATATATGAAGTAAACAAAAGTATATGGACTTTTTATTGCTTTTTTTCGGTTTTTATATTCATAGATTTTTAAACGTGTTTGATTTTAAATGACCTTAAAAGAGTCAATATGAGGAGAATTGCATAGACATGTAAAATGAGTAAATTTAATAATGCTTTATAAAATACTTTTTTTAATTCCTTCATTTAGTAAGTGTTTTGCAGACTTTTCTAAAGAGAATAATTGGAATATTATTTATACTGACAATGTAACTTATCGATTTCTCGTTTAATTATCTAATCGTTAAAAAATTATGATTTTTGTAAAAATATATTATTAGTAAGTTAAAAGATTACTAATTATCAAATAACGATAAACGATATGTTAAAATATAAAGAATACTGTTTTGAAATGTTTTTAGTTACGCTTTATTTAAATTGAAAAATGAAACAGTATTTAATAAAATTTGTTTTGAATTAAAGAGGACATGAAGTAAAATGGAATAATATACATCCATAGAAGAATAAAAACGCAATTTATCTGCATTAATTTGAGTAAAAAATGTAACTTTTTTTTAATTTTTTATAAAAAATTACTTTTTATATTTTGTAAAATATATTTTTCAATATTTGTCATTTTATGCTAATGAAAAAATAAACAAAAATAATATATTTTAATATTTTAGAAAATATTTCTTATCAAACACTCCAATCAGATATTTTCACATAGATAAAATTGTGTTTCGATCTCGAAACACAAAATAAAACGAAAAAAATTCCTTAGCTAAAGAATAAATAAATATGAAAAAATATTCATACCTGTTATCTTAATGAAAAAAAAAATGTTTACAAATTTACGTAAATCTAAACAAGTAAAAAGTATACGAAATAATTATTCATTTACTTAAATGCTCATATATTATTATTTAAGTATATATCATGAAAAAAAAATCACTGTAAATTTAAGGCTTTTACATTGGTGATCTAAACATGATTGATACAGCCGCATAAAAAGACCACTGTCATGGAATTATCGATGGCAAACTGTTTAATTTTAGCATTTTTAAATTTTTGTGAGCCGTTATCTCGAAATTTGATTTCATCTGAGGAAAATAATTATGTTCTATGTAAAAAAAGGTCCGAAGTTATGTTAAATACATAAAAATAAATTAGGAGACATTTATTCTGTTTTAACCTGTTCTTAAAATATCAAGCAGAAAAAGGAAAAAAAAAAACATATACGCAACGAATATATAAATACTCATTTAATAAAAGGTAACAACTAAAACAAATAGAAAACAAAAATCTATTTAAATACATCTAACAGGTTTATATGTTTTCAAATTACTCATTAGGTATGTTCTAAAAGTGATGCATTGTGCAAATGTTTAAATTGCCTTTCTAAGAAAGCCAACATCGATGTACAAAGAATTTATTATTAGATAATATGAATGAAATATGTAATACTATGTATAAATAATATATGCATTATTATTAAATATGAAATAATTCACAAATTATTGCATGATGTAAAGAAACTTAACATAAAATGTAAAAATTAATAAAATGTAAAATAGGACCTATTAAAATTCAAGCCATGATTACGGGTTATGATACAGATTAACAAGTTTTATTTTCCATTTAATAGAAATTTGTTGACATCAGAATTTCAAGTATTTTTCATTATGTATATCTTGATTCTTAAAACATTTCTTCACATATTGATTTTTAATCACTAGAATAATTAAAATCTTGATGATCTGTCAGTCTTGAAAACACTAAGTAAAATCAATTAACTGTTTTAATTAAGCTTCATAACTCAATAAAAATCAAAAGCAACGGTCAGCCTAAGGTGTTAAGTTTGAATTCAGATCAATCATACCAAATGCAGATTTATTGGGGAGTGTGTCATAGAGGACATGTCCCAGGGAAAGCTGATGTCCGCATTGATGGATTATAGGAGAAAACGACAACTTAATAGTCATCCGAACCATTTTAGTTAAAGTTATATTTTTCTACAGCGATAGTTTTAATTTGTAAATCGGATTTCATTAAGGCTATCTCTTTTCACCTTACAATTATAGAGAATATAAAAACTGTCACATATTTCATTTTATCTTTAAGTCAGTTTCCTTAATATAACAAGCGATTAATACAGTTATGAGTTTAATTTAGTTATTAAATTAATTATTATAGATTTTTAAGATTTGTTTGAGAATCATTATAATGAAAATTTTATTATCTATAAAAATATTAAATTATGAATATTTCAAATTCCTATATATATATATATATAACACATCGATCAATAACTCCCGAGTCTAAAATTGAAAACAACATTTTTTTTGCAAAATTTTTTTTTATTCATCAACATAACATCTTTTGTTAATCACCTTTTAGGGTGATACAATCGTTCCAACGCTTTTCCAAATCTTTTCCCCCATTTTTTTTATGTTTTCCTTTTTTTTTTTTTTTTCCCAAGAAATCTTTTTTTGCGAGTAATAGGTGTCTGAATCATCGACTCGTTGCTGTTTTGTTCCATCGAAAGTACTGTGGCACCCACTTGAAAACCTTTCATTTCACTTCAAAAACCTTTTCCTGGTCCGATCGACTTAGAATTGACACGTTTCAAGCAAAGGTTAGTACTCTAGAAAGACCTGGTTACTGGTTTACTACGAGCGCCATTTCTGGGTTAGTCTTGGGAGTTATTGATCGATGTGTTATATAACTTAAATCTAAAAAAAAATAAACTTTTACCTGTATCATATTTGTTATTATCAACATAATCCAATACGTTTTCTACCAAACAAATCTAAACAGAACCAGAACTAATGATGGATTCATTGATGGTAAATGAATAAATATTCGCTGAAAATAATTACAAAAAACAAAATTTAACAAATTCAAAACATTCACAAAGTGATTGTTTTTAAATTTTTGAAGTTTACTAGCTATAACATTTAAAAATTTATGAATTAAAAATTATACAATAAAATGTGTCTCCTTCCAACAAATCAGAAGAGGAACAAAGTTTGTCAGTAAAAGTGGGAAAAAAAGTATTTTAGTGATAAGTTTTAAAAGTTACAAATAAAAAATTTCCACACATAAAAATACGTAGGTATTCCACCTATATATACCTGAATATACCTGGGAATATACCTGAAGAATTCTTAATAGGAGTAAGCAGAGGAAGGTATTATTCCAGGTGTGAACTTCAATTTATTGTAAATCAAATTTGCAAAATTCGTCATCAATAACCTCTTCATAATCTCGGAGCTATGGTAGTTCAAACAAACAAAAAATTTCTAAATAGCATTTGAATTTGAAATTTTAGTATCTTATGTGAAATTATTCATCATTTTTATATCAAAATGTATTAGTGAGTATCTTATGCGAACTTACTCATCATTTTTATATCATAACGCATAGCTATGACTAAAATTCTACAAATAGAAAATTATTATTTTACAGAATAAGTTCCTCTTAATCCAGCACTTTTGGAACCATGACCGGATTAGCAATTTTGTCCGAATATTGAGCGTGAATACATTTTTAACCAGGGTGCTAAAAGTCAATTAAAATAGATAAAAATTTAAGTGATTCAAGCTTGATTTAATGTAGTTACGCATATTCTGGTTATGTGTAGACGATATAAATATCAGTATAATAGCTGCACAATTAAATTTAAACATACTTTAATTTAAATGAATATTCTTGTATTGATATAAGAAACATAGTCCAAAATAAATAAAAAAATAATATTACTGCACAAAGTTAATTAAAACCTGTTGTAACAAGTTACACAGTCATATGCTTTCGCTTATTTGTTTTATAAGCACTTGATGAACTCCAGCTGCGATTCAAAAATATTTTACTGGACAGTACAATATACGTAAAAAATTGTAACATTGAACAAAAATGATACGTAGACCGTCAGAAAGCAAGAAACAATGTACTGAAATGAAAATTGACAGTAGCAACAAGCACTGGGTGAAGAAGCGATCAGCGTTCTTTTGCGACCTGGGGGCATACATCAACAAACTCAGGAATCCACACGAAAATATCTTCAACTGGTTTCAGATTTTTAGAACATGCTGAACTTCTTAATGCCGTGTTGAAAAGATATTCTTGTATTAAAATTACTTGCACTGGAAACCTATATATCCATGTTAAATATGTGTGTTCTTATATTTTCTTTATATTATTTTACAGAAATATAGCAGATGGTTTCCTTTATTACCATGAATATACCCAGGTATGATTACATTTTAAACATCGATTTTAATAAAGCTTTTAAAGTCATATAAGGAAATCTTAACTTCTCAAAGCAGTGCATTATAAAAATAAAAAGTTCCCCCTACTTTTATAAAATTTTCTTATAAAGTGACAATCTACGATGTCTGTCATAAAGCAATTTCATTAAAACTGTGTTAAATAGATGAAGGAGCGAAAAATAATTCTCGAAAGACCTTTCATATAGCACTTCCTCTTTTGGCTTCGTTTTCAGTTTCTAATAACTCTTTAATGACAATCAAAAATGATTAATCGCCAAATCAATTAGCTTCCTTGCCATCTGTTTCTAAAATAATAGCTTTGAATGCGTCAATAACTCTTCAATTCACTCTTAGAATTAATGCATATCCTTCTCAAAATAAATTAGAGAAATATATTCAAGTACTTATATTTCTAGAAGTATTCCGAGATGAAGATTTAATTGCGAGTTATGAATTAGTTGATATATATAAATTCATATTCAAAAAGACAGTTAAAATTCCATTTTGAAACATTAATAAGTATATTTAAAATCTTGAACGATGGTAATTTCGAACGAATTAAGTTATTATTATTAAATTGAAGGCACAGAAATTATTAACGCAATCATTCCATATTAAGTTTTTCAGATTAAAATGTGAGGTATCACTTTTCTTTTATTGATATAATTAAATGAATTCTTACGGATATTATGAATTAATTTTAAATAAAATACAAATTCATTTTCATTACAACTACATATTTAAATAAACTAATAATGCGATCATATATAGTTGGTTCGGAGATTTTTTTTGAATAATTTTGACAATTAGCAAACAAATACGCCTGCAGAAATTTCAAAAAAGATTATTGTTCTGAAATAAAGAAAATTCAACTGTAAAAAAAAGTCGTCTATTGTCACATTTTTTAAGATATCAATATTAATTGACAATATTTTTAAATTGATAAAACTATAAAATAAAATTCTTTAATATATTAACTACGTTTGTATGAATGAATTAAGTATATTTTTTAAAGAAAAAGTAATTAAATATATCTGTTTGAAATTCTGAAAAAGTTGAAATTATTTATATCATGGAAAGCTTTTAAAAACTAATCATAATGTCTTCTGGTTAAAGATTTTAATGTTTAAAAAGAAGACATGATCCTTTCTGAAATTAAGAATTCTTAATGAGATTATATAAATTATTCGAGTAATTCTACATGTAGTGAACGCAATTCTCAATTAATTTTTGTTTCCTGAATTTCACATGACGCTTAATTTTAAGTTTTTAAAATGTATGATAGAAAGTGGTTGTAATCTGTATAACATTATATCATTAGTATTTATTCTGCTCTTATCTGTTTTTTTTCTTGATAATCTTATAAAATAGCTCTCTGTTTTTAATTAAGGGAAAGAAAAATGCATTTAAATTTTATCTAGCAAAAAAGAAAAAAATATTTATTTTTCAGCTGATATTTGATAGATTTAGAGAGAAATCTTGCAACATCAAATTTTTGTCTATCAGACTCACTTAAATAAATTGTTTCCCTTGTTTTGCAAAATTTCTTCAGCTTATCTTTTAGGATATTTTCAGAATTTATAACTTTATGGAGGTTGCACTCTTTTCTAAGCAATTTTTCAATAATTTTTTTTTGAAAAATTATTGAAAATTTTAAATGGCTTTCTTTAATTAAATCTGGCCTGCATTGATAAAAATTTCATAGCATTCCTTTTATTGGAGTTACAAAGTTACAAATTTATATTTTAATTAATCTTGCTTCTGTTCTATTTATTCAAGAAATTTAATTCATTTTTCAATACCAGTAATGCCTTCACCATTTGAAATTGCAATTCTAAAATAACTAAACCATTAATCTAAAACGAATTTTTTGGAACATTTATATGATTTTGGTCTGATTTTTAGAATTACATGATGCTTAACCTTCCTAACCTGAAAGGGTCTAAACGGTGCATTTCTCTAACTTACTTCGTAATAGCTCCCATGAATTTTATTTACGTCTTTTTTTTGTAATCTACAAATAGGTAAATGTGTTTAGTGCATAACCTTATCAGACTAGCAGAATTTTTTTCTCTCAACAAATGAAATTTCATTTTAAAAAACTATGTCTAATTGCCCGATATCACTAATATGCTTAGAAATACATATAAATATAACTTTAGTACATTTACATTATATGTACTTCAAATCATTCTCGAAAGATGTAACGTTATAGAAAAATATATTTTCTTCAGTACTTGGTTTCCAACCCAATATGATTTATGTCTCATACATCGCAATTCTCGTTTCAACTGTGCAATTTGAAGAAAAAGTTTTCAATGAGAAAGAGCAGGAAAATGTGCAACCTCATAATATAATAAGATTAATGCTGAAAATAGCACTAATGATAAAGTAGCTCGTAACTATTAGTTAATGCATGTGTTTATTTTGTAATAATTGACCTGGTTGCAATAAACACGTCGAAACAGTTTTATGCGAAAACCTATATTACAATAAAAAAAAAATCGTGCTAAACAGATTTTCTTTTAAAGACGCTTATATCTGACAAAGCCTCACAGAAATATTAAACTCATAAACATAACTCCGGTAACGTTAAAGTTGAAATTAGCCTTTTCACTAGGTGGAAAATTAGAAAATACTAGAACACCCAAACAAGAGTTGCGCAAAGAATGCAGTTCAGGAGATATAGAGAAACGCAGATGAGGTGTTCTAAATTATTATCTTTTCTTTACCTAATGCATGTAAATGTGTGCAGTAAATCTTGTTTGTCATAAAAACGGTATCTAAGATAGAAAATGTAAGCCATTAAAAAATTGTGAATGAATTTTTTTTCCTTTTTTTTAAACTGTAAACTATCTAACCAGTAATAGGAGACGTGTGATCTCAAGTACCACTGAACATTATCCTCCTACCATCACTGTACTAATAGAATTTATTCTTCTTCTGGCTTCGAGTTTTCTGACCTTGAGTCTCACCTTTTCTTATCACAATATTCTGGCACGAGGATGGTATTAAAATTCCATCGAATTCTTCTAAAGCGGTCTATGAGACAGCACTTCCTTTCAGTGCTACAGTTTTATGCAATAGTGCATATTGCTTTGAAGTTAGGTCCAAGGTGATTGATTAATGCATCTGATCCGCGTTACTCAAAATAGTTGTAATAGATTCTAGCTGAAGTTGGAATTAATTTTAAGAGAGAAGATGGCCGTGAAGGAGTTGTGTCTTTGGAAGTTCCCACTCTATAGATACAGAAAGTTATAATGGATGAAAATGATGGAAATATGGTTAATATCCTAAGCTGTGTGGCTGATGATTTTTAGATAAATCACGAGTTCCATTTTCCATCACAACAAAAACATGTGACGGCAGCCATTCCGAATGTTACTCCTGAATTTAAAGTACGCCTGTAATTGTACTAGCATCGTGGTTAGTAAGTTGCAGAATTAAGGTATCGTGTATCGTATCATCCAGATCATTTGTTTCTTGTTAAAAATTACAAGATGTGCCGTCAGTAGCACATTGAATTAATTGCTATAGTGAAACAAACATGTGAGTGAAAATTTATTTCTATAACTTTAATTAAAAAATTTACATTGTTGATATGATTTTAAAAATTCGTTTTTTCAAGCTCAGGTAATTTCGTTATAAATTAATAGAAATGTACAGGATAAAATTCTAAAAGGATTTTCTACATTGCTGTCCCAAAGAAAGTAGCTGTTTTTTAAATAATGCACACAAAGAAACAAATTTTTCGTTTTTCTCTAAATTTACTCACAAACAAATTTTAGATTCTTTCGTCAAATAAGCTAGGGGTGAAATACATTTGCAATTTAGTTTATACCTTAATTTTTAAAATATAAATAAGTAACACTTTTACTATTCAAGACATACATATAGAGAGAATTACTTTGAAACTCAAAGAAGTCCTATAAAAATGATTTAAATAGAAATTAATTTCAAATAAATGTACGTTTTAAAGAGTTATAAGCATTTTTATGATCATGATAATATTTGTATTATATTTGTGTGAAAAGCATCCGATATATCAATAACATATTTAAGTGTTCTAATGAACATTATGATGCATTTTACCCCACCCCCTTTAATTCTGCACTAACTTTTCACATTTAACTACATTCTAAAACTCTCCAGTGAAATAAGCACATTGGTGAGGTTAATAAAACCCTAGCTTCATGATTTATAGTCATTTTTTCAATGATGGATCATTCAGGTCAAAAGTTAGATGGTCGATTTTTCTAACACCATGCACTGCCAAGACAAAAACTTTGATGATTTATCAAAAGGAAAGTGACTTCCGATTGATGAAAGATCTAAATGTCAGAGATCCTCACCAAACATCTAACGAAATTTGCATTCTCCTACCAGTCAATCAGTCAAAATTTGATTTTTATTCTTTCTCTGCAAAGTAATTACTTTTAGTGTTCTAAAATTGGAGTTGGCTATAGACAATCAAGTTTTTCCTTGACTTTTACAAAGGCACGGAAAATTGTTTTCACAAAAAGGAGGAGAAATAGATTTTCAGTTCCACAAACTTTACTTAGCTGATTTTTCTTGTGTCTCATACTAGAGAAACGAAATGTAGTGTATGAGAAAGAAAATATTCTTTTCCTATAAATTTAATATCAGATTATTTAAAGTCAAGTAATATTTTTTACTCTTGTGATTGTTTCCTGTTTTCATGACGACACGACTCAGGAATTTTTTTGGTGGGAGGTTTTTTCTTTTTTTTTTCTTTTTGGTATTAGTTCTTTTTCTCCGATTGTAATATCACGTTTTTCGGCAATGTCAACCTTTTTTAATAAATTTTATCTTTTTCTTAAGGATATCTTTCTTTATGAATTTAAAATTATTTTTTAAATAATTAACTTAGCATACAAATGGTTGCTAACATAATTAAATATAATAATTTGATATTATATAAAGTATGTTAGTGAACATTGTAAAACATAAAATTGAAATTAATTAGAATTATTCAGCTCAAAACGGAGAATTATTTTTTATTAAAAAAAAAAAAAATAAGAGTTCAATAATTTGAATTATAAATGCTAATGAATTTTGAGTTTCAGTGAATTTAAGAAGGATGTTTTAAAAATCTTTTTTTTATTCATATTCTTAAGTTTAAAACAAAATTTTAAAATTAAAAATAAATTGCTAAATTTAAGTAGTTGTTAATATTAACGTTACAGTATTACTGGATGGTTGTTTCAGATATGTGATAATTAAATATATAATATTAATTATTATATATCTTAATAAACCAGCCAGCTATTTCTTTAACTATTGAAATTATTTTAAAGCAATCTTGAATTAGAAAAAAATATTCACGATTAACTCTTAAGGATTATGGAAAATTTTACTTACATATGACTTCTAATTATGGCCTTTCTATCAAGGAATCAAATTAATCGAGGCTTATTACGCTATTTCTTAACCATTTTTGATTCTCGTATTTCTGCTTAAGTCTATTAGGATATTCCAAAACTTTTTGTGACTAATTTTGTTTTACTTTTATTCATATTACGATTTATTGAATTATTAAAAATGATGTATTTTAACATCAATACGACGATGTGGGCTATTAGTGGTATATGACGTATTATTTGTAATGATCATGTGCCATTGGTGGAACACCTCTGTTTGTTGATTTTATGTGCAATAAAATCAAACGAGTTTAAGAAAAGTTTTAAGCAAAAATTAAGTAAATAAATTGGAGTAAAGTATTCCATTAACCAAAGTGTTGAAGTACTACATAAGTATAATTCTTTTTTGTGGGGTTGTTATTAATAATATTTAAGTGCAAAAATGTTATTGATAATTTGTAAATTTACACTTGCATAATGCTACTTTATGAAGTGAAATTTAAAATGTGAAATTCGGGTAAAAAAAGGCAATATTTCAAGGAAATTTTACAAGCGTCATGGGTTACTTAGGGGCATTTTTAAAATTTTCTTCATTATTTAGGTGAATATTATTCAAACCACAGGTGTTATAGAAAAGATAATGTTATTTAAAAGAAATATAGGACGTTTAATAAATGCTTGTTTTGTAAAATGGGGAAAAGAACGTCTCCTTGGAATTTAATTTTAACCTTTCTGAATATATATATATTGATGCGAAAGTTTGTTTGCATCCTTATATGTGTTTTTAAGAATGAGATTAAAAATTACCAGATAGTTATTAATATACTTGAGTATCCTATTATGGTGCATTTGAATGTAGTATACATTGCAATCCTTCTTTTAAAAAGCTCATTACGTTACAAAAATGTATTTCCATATAGATCGTGTTAAATTCAGTTTTAAAATTTAAATCATGCGATTGAAAATATTTAGAAATACAACCTTAATAATTGTATTTATGTGTCTAAGAGTTAATCTAACGCCATATAAAACAAAGGAATTCATGTAGGAAAATTTTATTTCCGCCCCATTATAAAATGTCTTATTGTAGCTTTATTGAAGCATTTACAATCTGATCGTTCAGTCCTACACTTTCTAGTTACCAAATTCTTTACCTTTATAGATCACAGAAAAAGACGGTTCAATTTCTATTCATATTTAATACTATTTTCATATTTTGTTTATCGAAGCCTTTTATGACGAAAAATGTTGTTATGGTAATAGGTTCAGAAAATTGATGATGAGTCAATCAGTGAACCAGATCATTTCTTCTGACCCGAATGTTTCACAAAGTAAGTTATCTTCCAAGGTGATGCTATATATTTATATTTATAACGTCTATCGTTGAGACTCTAATAAAGTAAAGACAATAAAATGAAAAGGACAATAGCACTTTAATAAGGATTGTGACGTACGGCTTAGAAAAAGAAAGTAAATATTTCGTGCTTTTGCATTTTTTCCCGCAATGTTCTGATTTATAACGCAATCTTCACTTTGAAAATTTAGAGATGTTAATATAGGTTCTCTATATAAAGAAAACTACATATTATTTTGGAAGTACAGAATATTTTTAAAACAATATTTCAAGAATATTAATTGTAAGCTTGTGATAAATAAGAAAGCATGAAGGAAATAACGTAAAAACTTTTATATTTGAAACCGCTTGGGCATTCATTAGTAACTGTAATATTATCTGTAAATTGTCACTTGTTACAAAGAAAAATAAATTATTTCTTTTTTCTAAAAATGAACTCTTATTTCAAGTATTTTAAAACCTTTTGCAGAAAAGATTTGAAACATTGTACATTTTAGCTGAAAATAATTTAATAAATTTATGAAAAAAATGAACAATAGTGCTTCTCGCTTCGAAAGAAAAATATCTTGGATAAAAAATCTGTATAGCATATGCAACAAATTCGAATTACGATACTAAAAATGAGTTATATTGCCATATGTAAGATATTTTTAAAAAAAATTCTTATAAAAGAGTATGGGTTCCATAATATTTTAATGGCATATTTGACATTTTGTAGATGATTAATAGAGAAAGATTTCTGCAATGTTGAAAGAAAAAAAGTCGCACAAAGAGCATCATTATGAAAATGAACACTATTTATTAGGTCTTAGAATGAATAAACATGTCCTATTAAGAATGAACATTGGAATAATATTCTTCTTGATACCCTTGGATTATTATTTGCTACCATATGAGGACATTAAATACGCTGAGAGCAAAAGCGTTTGTGAATTTCTCTATTCGTAAATATTGTTCAGTGAGATAATTTAATACAATGATTCAATTTGAAATTTGCTAAAAATACATGTCTCTTAATTCTCTAATTAGATATTATTATTTTCATGAAACTGGAAACTGTATTATACATAAAAATTTCAAACAGCTGGTAATTAATGTAGATATTATTATCTTAACCATTATTAACTAAATAATATACTTATGTTCATATAGTTTAAATGTAATTAGAATTGTATATACACATAATATAAGCAAGCATATTAAAATGATAATAATTAAGTTATACAATTAATTCAAATATAAACATTTTAACATCTTTCTCAAAGAAATTATCTTGCGCCCTTTCAGGAAATAGATCATAACTTTTTAACATTTAAAAACTGCATTTATTAACATCAAATTTTTCTAAGACAAGATTTTTGGTTTATGACAAACTAAAACTTAATTTGTGACTGTTATATTTATAGATCCTGTTTCTTGAAAATGCAGTCTTAAATGTTGCATTTATTAAAAATAGTATTAAAAAATGATAAAGTAGTAAAACGTTTAACTACATGTTTTCAAATATGAATTCTTAACATATAAATTCTAATATAACCACTTCAAGACCTACTTCTGAAAAGCTAACTACTTGGATCTAAAGCATTAAAAATGCTTTTATTTCTTGAATAATCATGTCAAGAATTTTTTGATTTCGTTTCAAAACTTTAAATTTTTCCTGGACATTTTTTTTTAAAAAAAAATGTTTTGTTACATGTTTTTAAACATTGAAATCTTTGTTCTGAGTTCAAAATTTACATTTCTTATTAAATTGTCACCAAACAATTAAAATACAAATTAATAAAAGGTAGAAATAAAGAAAATTAAACATTTGAATATTTAAGTATTGTGCTAAAATTTAGTAAATAATAGGGGGAAAGGAATGATTAATCTCAATTAAAAAGAATGAATAATATTGATCTCATAATAATTTTTAACATTATAGATATTTTATCAAAATACCTATTGAAGTAAAGTATTAATAATCATTTATACAAGATACAATTATTTATTCCTTTAAGTACATAATATACAATTTGAAATTGCAGGTTTTACTTTTTAATTTGCAAGGATTAAGTAATTTGTATTAAATTGAACATTCTCTCTAATTCAAAAAACATTATATTTAGCAGTTAACAATATACAGTTTCTAGTTAATTGCTAATTTTCAATTAAATAATTAATTTCTGTTTCATTAATAGAACGAAGTGTTAAAGACAGCATCTGAAAAGTCATTTATTTTGTGATAGCTTTATGGTCACTAGACTAAATGTTCATCTTATTTAGAAAAGTAGATACAACGCGTAATTAATTGTTCATTAAAGAAATAATAGTGAAGATAAATAATTTCTGAAATTCCCTTTGATCATCACTTATAAATATTAAGTCTTCATGACAGGAATAATTAATTTTCAATACTGTATTTAAGTGTTTTTAATGATAATAATACATTAAGAATTCTTTAAAATTCCTATAAATAATGACACTTATTGATCGAAATGAATTAGTAGACCTTTTGTTCCAATACTTTCGAACAAGATATTATTTCATTCAACCTTTCTCCAGAATTTTATTGGTTGCACAAGAAGTTCTCTTTAAAGATCGAAATAGGGCGCATATTTTTATGGTCTTACAAAAATAAGACTGATAATTATTTCCGAACGATACAAAAAATTTAAAGAAATGTGTTTCTTTTCATGTTAATAGCAGAGAAGCTTCTTTTTAATTTTTTCGAATGAAAAGTAAAGAAATTATGACACAACAGACATGAAAAGTTTGAATTCTGAATTTAGAAATTTATAGAAAGACTCATTCCGGAAATCTACAACAAATAATAACGTTTACTTAGGATACTTAACTTTTCCTTTTCGCAAAAATAACTGCAACAAAACAGAAAAGCCATTAAAAAAGGAATTCCATGTGATTTCAATAAATTTAATCCTATCTGGTAGTGACTTTAGAACGATTAATTTAATATTTGCTTGAACTGCTAGAGAGATTTGTTTCTTAAATAAGAAATATATATTGAATTATGTACTAAAAGGGAAAAAAAGTATTACATTTAATAAAATTCTTCAATTCTTAACATGAATAATTTATTTTTCAGAATTATTAAAGTAAGTTACATTCGAGAAAAGTTTTTAGAATGTTTATTGGAATTGTCACGATAAGGGGGCACATTAAGAAAATTTAAAAACATAGTGAATAAAATTTATTAAATATATAAGTAGCTATAAAATACATATTTGAGTGACTAAATGTTAAAGAAAACAAATGGAAGAATTCCTTAAAGAACAGGTTCTTTTATTCTCAAATATAAATTACGTAAATGTTTTCAACTTTTTTAAAAAATTTTAACGAAAGCTGCTTTCAAATGACTTATCTAGCAACATAAAAACGTAAAAGTGAAAAAAAAAAATTGCAAATGTGGTGAAATTTAATAATACTTATGAACAAATCATGTACAGTCTGAAATAAAATTTTATTGGATTTTCATCATATAACTATAATTTAATGGAAGAAAATAAAAAAAAGAACTTTGAAAGTTGTGGAAAAGGCATTATTAAAATATTGTAAAGTATTAATAATAGTATGCATCATGAAAGAACTATTAAGAAATAATCCTTTAAAAACTTTAAAACATTTTAATTTTTTGTTCATAATAAGTTTTTTGCTATTTGATTCGCTTAATTTATTAAATATTTTTTGAAACTGAAGAAACTTCTTATATATATATATATCTTGAAAATGATTTTGTACTACATTATGTTTCAATTTTTTTTTTCATTTAAAACACAAGAAAAGCTTCATGCTCCACGAAGTATAGCATGAGGCTTACAGAAGTAAGTAAGATATCCCTTTAAAAAAAGGAAAATAACAAAATGGAAAATTTAAGAGATAAAATATTGCTAATGTTTACAAAGAATTTGCAATGAAATTACAAAAATAGCCAAAAGCATTTCTTTCGGATACAAGCTGTTGAAAATCAAATTGATGATTTTAAAAGCTAATTTTAGTGTCTTTCTTTCAAATGACCAATTTAGAGCATAGGAAAATAAGGATAGTTTCCTTACCTTTTTAATTGTTTTTTGCTTTAATCAGTAATAATCATTTTAGTCAAGGTCTTAATTGGTATTATAATAAATAAATTACAAATTAAAGTGTTAAAATAAATAAAGTATAAATATTTAAGTGTGAATTGGTGTTCTTTAGTGTAATTGCTTATGTTTAGCTTTTTATCTAATCCTTGTGGTTTAATTTCTGATTTTTGGTCTCTTTTAATATTTTTATAAAATAATTCACTGAAGTATGATGATTGGATAAGCAATTACTGATAAAAACACACTTTAATCCATTCCAAAATATGAAGCAATATTAATTTATGTTATTTCCAAATTTTAAATTTGCATTCTATTATTTGCCTTGTTTCAATTCGTTTGATTCTTCAATATTTTGTTTTGAATTTTTTGGTTTTAGAATTTTAAATTTTAGATTGTTTAAATGCTTCAATATTTTTTTTTACATGTTTTTGATTATTATCTTAAATATTTAGTTATATTTTCTCTAAATTGTTTTCCTGTAATGAGGATATTTTTAGCATGTATTAGATTTGCATTTCCAAATCTCTGAATTAATAAATATATCCCTATAAATCACTCAGAACCTAGGTAAAATGCCTACAGATTCCAATATCTATTACCCTTATTACTCTCTGTTTAATTTTTAATTTAATTTCCAAGGAGAAAAAAACAAGAAAATTATCTGGTACTTTTCATCTAATTACCGTAGTAATGGAATGTGTGTTGCGTTCGTTGCTATTCCCAATGTAATTTCCTCTATATATAGAAAGCATTTTTACTCCTTGATTAGAAAACCTCCTTTTATGCTCAACTCAAGTGCAAAACGTAGTTTAAGTTCAATATTTATTAAAGTACCTAATTAGTGTTATACATACACATACACACACATATATATATACAACAAATAAACGACGCACCAAGAAGGATTTGACGGAGCTGTCGATGAAGACAAAAATTGGAAGAGAGGAAAATTATGTACAGAATAGAAATTGATTAAAATTTAAAAGAAACTGAATGATTTATTTCAGAGTTATATAGTTATAAAGCTCAATAAGGTGTTGAGCCACCTCTAGCCTTGATACAAACTGCCACACGACATTATGTTACATAGAGTGATAAAGCTTCCTGATGGTCCCTTGTAGCATTTCTTGCCAAATTAGCTCCAATTGTCGGGTTAGGTCAATTGTTGCCCTAGTAGACGCAATATCTTTCCCATCATATCCCAGACATGCTAGATTAGAGAGATATCTAGCTGGTCAAGGAAGTATTTAACAAGCTGTAAGACAGTTCATAGCAAGACGTGTCGTATGTTGTCTGGCATTATCTTGCTGAAAAAACGGTAACAAAACAGGTCTCAGAATATTGTCGACGTAATGCTGTGCTGTAAGTGTACTTCTAATGACGACTAAAGCTGTTCGACTATCAAGGGAAATGGCAACCCAGACCATAACTCCTGGTAGAGGGCATGTCTGGAATGTGATAGTGAAAGCAGGATCAGCGCGCGGCCCTGGGTGTCTCCAGACACGTATTTGATGATCATAGGATACAGTTTGAGCGGATTCGTTGCTAAACAATATACATCCCCAGCCAGCATCATTCCAAACTGATCGAGCCAAGCACCACTGTAATCTGGCTCAACAGTGTGCAGGCGTGAGTATATTTTGCTCTATCAGCCGTATGTGAACGGTCATGGTGGACAATTCGCATGTCTGATGGTTGATATCGATGAATCAGGAACTGTGATAACTGATCTGACAATCTGCTTTGGCTCTAGGTCGACCGCTACCATCTTCACGCTGAAATCTTCTACTACCCACCTTTCTTACCAGCATCTTCTAATCTCTTCGACCCATATGACGAGCGATTCTCATATTTTCCCAACCTCTCTCTTTCCATCGAATATTTTCAATCTCTTTCAAACTCTGACAGTTGAAGGTAATGAGCTCGAATCCTGTGGCGAGGCATTTTTCCAGTTATTGAAATGTATTCGAAATCGCAATGCAACAGAAAATTTGACCATCAGATTGAGAATCACTTCATATATACACCTTCTTTGTCCGCTGTTCCTATGCGCTGTAACTCCCACCATTCATTCATTGGACACCAAATTTTAATCATTTGCATGCTCAGTCCAAATATCTTTGCATAGGTATTTTCATCACAATTACGTGACTCTTTCTTTAATTTAATATTTTTGTTATAATATATATATATATATATATATATATATATATACAGTGTAGAATCGATCTATCGTCCTCGTATTGATCATTGTATTTAAATAACATTAACGAAATCCGCAAGTATCGCCCTTCAAAAAGCTATTAATCTAAATTCATTGTTGTAATTTTTTTTCTTATCACCTAAATGAAGTTGAAGCTCCATTGAATCCATTTGGCATACAAACTGGAATGTTTTCTTTTATCCTAAAATAACTCGCTTATGCTGGTTTAGGGAGAAAACAGGACTTAGCAGATATTGTCAGATGTATATACTTGTGAATTACTGAATGTGGAACAGGTGTTCTTGTTTAGGAAATGGGTTATTCTACTCTGTAAAAGGAGGAAGGGAATGATTGCATCCATTTTGGCTGGCTGCTACTGCTACGTTTTTTCTCAGTCTTGCTAATTTCTAACCGAATAGTGTACACGTGTTTAATTTTACGAGCGTGAGCTTCCGATTTATTGCGTTCTGAGTTTTATTTTATGCTCTATATTTTATGTAGTTTGTGAATTTTAAGAACCACTAAACAAATCCGCTCATAGCAAGAAATGCTTCACATCATAGATGAGAAGGAAAAAATTATTTTGAAAAAAAAAAATTACCATAGTAAAATTGTAATCATTTTACTATGGTAATGTGAAAAGTATACCACTTTCAATCTTGAATTCAATAATTACGAAAAAGAGAGAAAATACATTAAACTGATAATTATGGCCCTAAAAAAGAGGAAACTTGTAAAAATGTCTACTTTGAGTAAGTTGGAAAAGAGTTCTCTTCGCTTGGTACAAAGAAGCTCGTTCTTCAATTATTTCTGTGAAAAATCTATTATTATTCAATTATTTCTGTGAAAAAAAATTATTTCTTCTCAAATGGCATGGATATTTTTTCTGCATCAAATAGGTGGATTTCACGTTTTAAAATTAGCCATAGTGATGATGATAATGCAGATGAAGAGTGGTTGCGTGTAGCAGAGGATGTGTCAGATATAAGATTTCGTGATTATATTTCCATTGATCAAGATATTGTTACATACAATATTCTAAGTATGCAAAAAAATGTATGATGATGCAAAAACTAAAATTAATGGCAAAGAAACAGAGGATAATGTTCATGCCGATGAGACTGAACTTACTCTAGTGCCAAGTCTGACTGACGCAATTCTGGCATTTGAAACATTAAGCACTTTTATAAACGCATATGAAATTACAGAAAATGATCAGAAAAATGTTTAAATCGAAAATTAATTGAGCTTTAATTTCAAAAGTGAGGTAAAACCTAACATAAATTTACTGATGTTTTTAAATATATATCACTGAATTTTCTAATACTTTGATTAATTTCATTTACAGTTTGGAAAATATCAAATAAGTATTTATTAGTATACTGTATAAATTGGATGTATTAATGCATAAACTTTGTTGTCTTCGTGTTTTAACTTTAACCCACATTCATTAATTTTTTTTATCAAGCACCCGATGAAAAACGTTGGATTGGGGTTCTACTATATATATATATATATGCTGCTTGGATGTGAGCTGTATAATAAAAGAAGGAAAATAGTATAATTTTGTTGCACTGAATTATGAAAAACATTAATTTAAAATGGAAAAATTAATGAGGCTGCTACTTACATTTAGCTATGATGGATAAGAAAAATAAGGATATAAAAATATTTCAGTTGAATTTAGTGAAAAAAAAATATAGGTCCCTCTTTTAAATTTCAAATTCACAAGCCTCTTCATGAATTTTCAATAAAATTCATAAACTTCATGAGCCGTGCTAATTTGTGAAGTTAATACTCATAAAATTAATAAATTCCGTTCCTTTAATATTAAAATTTTATGTCAATGCGCAGTCAGGTTAAATATAATTAAAAATATGGATACTTTTTTCTGCTGTCATTATGCCTGCTAAAGCAGTAATTGATTAGTTTTCACGATTTAGGGCATAGAGAAACTTACAATAAATTACAGAAGGTTACATATTATTATTGCAAATATTAATATATTTTTATACTTAAGTTAAAATATATAAATTTACTATCATTAAATATAATTAAGAATTTGATCATAATTTAACGTGTCTCATATTTTCATACACTAATTTATGAATACACACATATCAAATCCGTTTTATTCACTAATTTATGAATACATACATATCAAATCCTTTTGAAACGAATTATATAACATACAAGTGAAATTTAAACATACTCGAAATACTTAACAGGAAGTCATTAAAATTAAAATCAGATTCAATATAATAACTTACCTCGGAAACATTCTTCGTTTGAAATTTAGTGCATTTTTTAAGTTTAAATATATATGGAGCTTTAAATTAAAAATTTTCAGTTGAGAGCCTGATGGTTGCTGTCAAACTAATTATCAGTAATATGTTTAGATCTTTAATTTCTTGCAACTTTTAAAATGTCTTTGCTTATTTCTAAAGTTAAACATTATTTGATATTTTATTTTTTTCTTTATTGCTAATATTTATTAGAATAAAATTCATGAATGCTTGTTTTACGATAGTTCCTTTCAATATTTTCATATCGAGAACAACATATATATTGAATTAGAGTGCGTAAAATGAAGTGATCGTCAATTATGTTTCAGTAATGTCTATGACTCAAATGTATCAGTTTTGCAAGATTAAAAAAATTGAAGTACATTTATTATTATGCTTTATTTAATTTTTTTTTTAAACGTATATATATTTTCTCTGTTTTAATAAAATTCAGTGCTTAGTAATTTCTTATAATATTTTAATTTTAAATATCATTATAATAATTTGTTTAAGCTTTTTTATATTTTAGGCCATTTATTTTCTAAGCTAATGATTAGATTAATGTTATAAAAATTCTTTTGATGATTAAAGACTAATTTTGAAACTTAAGAATAAAAAATATTTAGAAAGTATTAGTTAAAAAACATTGGAGTTACTGATTAGTTAAAAATTAATTAAACTATAGCTTACCTTTAAGAACAAGCTTAATTATTGAGCAGAAAAATGATTAGATTAAAATTTTAACAATTTTTAATTCATTCAGGCAAGTATCTTTTTTCAGATTTAAAAACATTGCTCAAGTGCATTTAAGTCAAAATAACAATTTCACCACATTTTAAGTAAAATTTATTTTTAAAATTCATGTTTTTTATAAGTTTTCTTTTGTATTTTCGTCACAAAGCTGTACGCAGTTAGTTTGAAACTGACACAGTGCTTTTTTCCACAAAACAACTTATGTTTTCTTTCAACAAATCATTTTACTTTAAAATGTGTGAAATATGAAAATTTTTAATTTCGCTAAGTATACCTTAATAAAAATGCGTCTTTATTTAAATGACTATTTAATGCCGCCACTTTGTTTAGTGACGATTTAGCAGTGCTGACGATTTAACAACCATGCGAATGACTAGCACAATCATTTCGTTAAATAAAAGAATTACGCTGCATTTTAGCCCACACATCTCTGTTAAAGATCATTCGTTTGAATTGTTTTAGCTTTTTTTGTTTCCCTGTTAGTATTTGTGTCAGTAAAAGCTTTTTAAATTACATTATTCCAACTTACACAATGGATTTCTTTCTTCTTTTCAAACGTAAGCAATTTGTAACTGAAGAGAGAAGTGCAATTCCTTTCAGAAGAATGTACAAAGATATGATTGCGTGGAAAATTTACTGATTGTGAATCCAAATAATGATGATATAAAAATTATTAATTACGGTGTAATCTCACCGGAGAAAATTGAGAAATACTTGTGATTTTAACACTTCTTTACAAATTTAATATTTTTCAGTACAATTAATTTATATTTTATTTTAGTTTTTAAAAAAAATATCACAGTTCCGATCTTTAATTAGGGTGTTATATAAATTTTCTTTAACAGAGTATCAAATCATTTCTTTGATATTCAAAACTTTTAAACATCTTTCTTTTCTGCTTTATTTTCAGGATAAAAATGTATTTAAAATGTTAAGATCATTTTTTATAAACAATGTGTGGCATCTTAATTTTAATATTAAACTTTTCAAGTTTTTAAAGTCTAATTAAATAGCAAATAAGTTTAAAAGTCTAATTTAATAACGGTCAAAAAAAGGAAAGCACAGTTTATTATCTATTAATACAGAATATGAAAGACCACTCTGTCTCGAATTTACTTCTGTATTTACTTTCGTGGAATGAAAAAAACCTTGTTTATCTATATCTTTATTCCATGCACGAAGTATTTAACATATTATGTAAAACTGCCAGAAATAAAGTTTTAGCTTACATCCTCACTCGTTCCAAATCAAATACCTTTTGCTTATAATAGATTCTCAATTCCTATTACTCTAATTAGGTGTCGGCTCTAACCACTTTTAATAGAAACAATTAATTACAATAATTCACTACAATGTACAACATCTATCAGCTTGTCGCTATCCTTTCTTTTCTTTACTTCCAATTCTATTTCTCTTACATATCACCATCCCTATTTCATTAAATTATCCCTCTTATTTTTTTCTTATTAACCTAATCATGTTTCGTTTGGTTGGCAAGAAATTTTAATTATATGAAATTCAAGTTATAAAAAGGTCCTGGGATTAATGAAAAGATAAATGGGAGTAACATCTCAAATGTTCATATTTGGAATTTTTTCTGGTTGTTTTACTTAATATATTCAATACTTCTGTGCATAATAAGGTAAACATGAATATAGATAAACAGGTTTTTTTTATTTCCACTAAATTAAATACTGCAATTTTTTTGACAATTTTTAGTATAATTTAATAGAAAATAAATAGCGAAACTGTAAATTATACTAGTATATCTAAACCAAAGCACATTATCTGGAGTTGCACTTCTATAACGTTGGGTAATAAACAATTAAAAATACTAAATTCTTTAAAAGTAGTAGAAATTTTAAAATACTAAAACTGTTGAAAAATATTTAACGATATTACTTAAAACATTATTTTTAAAAGATACGTAATGTACTCAAAAGAATTTTGTAGAAATTTCTCGAAAGTAATCCTTGGTATTGATGCTAAATTTCTTATTTCGTAAATATTATTAAAAATTATTCTAGTTACAATTAATAGATATTTCTTATTCAGTAGCAATACCATAGAAATTTCAAAAGATTATTTTTTCATCTTCATATATAACAAATAAGAACTAAAGTTTTGTATTACATTGATTATTAATGTAGCCTAGATGCTATAAGAGATAAAAATAATGTATATTCAGGCTTGATGACAGGGATCATTTATAATAACTAAGCAATTTTAAAAATATACATTCTACAGATTTAAGTAGTTTATAAACTGCCAATATAACTAAGAGAAAATGTTTTTATATATTATTTCATGCAAGAAAAAAAACTGAAAATTATAAATTATTTCAAAAAAGTAATCTAAAAAAATGGAATGTTTAGTAAAATTTACTTAAAATGACATGTTTATTTATAATTAATAATATTCCTATTTATGTGTTAAAGAATAAGATTCACTAAAACACTGAATAATTCATTAACAAATAATTCGAAATAAAAACCAACGTTTTTATATGGTGGCAAAGTTTATTAAAAAAATTATTAAAATATTAGTTAAAACTGATCGCAAATATCTAAATATTGCATTGTTAGGCAAATAAGAACGGTTCCCAAAATTTCAGAGCTCTAGCTTGATGGGAAGTTGGTTAAATTAACAATAGACAATTTGATGACACACTGATACACATACATACAGACACACACCAGGTGAAATACATAACAACATTAAATCTAACTAAAATTAATTAATCCGGTAAATTAAATAGTTGGAATACAGTTTAGTCAAACCACTCTTGGAGACAGGAATTATTTGGCGGTATTTTGCCAAATGTTGCTAAATTGGTCCGCGAAGCGGACTTAACATTCAGCCAAAAAAAATTTTTTTTGCCAAGTTTGGCAATTATTCAAATTACGCCAAGTGATTGAGCTAAACTGCATTATTTAAAAAAATATGAGTTAAAACTTGTCGCAAACGTCTAAATATTGCATTGTTAGGCGAGTACGAACGATTCCCAAAATTTCAAAGCTCTAGCTTGATGGGAAGTTGGTTAAATTAACGATCGAAAATTTGATGACACACACACACACCAAGTGAAATTCAGAAAAACGTTGTAAAAGACCGGAATCTTAATGTTTATATCGGAATTTATGAAACAAAATTTTAATCAATTATTTTTTTAAGCTTTTTTGAGTGGTTTTATTTTATTAACATCACACTAGATGCAACGTCAGGGCTATTAGCAGAATGCCCGAGGGTACCGAGATCACCCACTGGGTTCTGATCTAAGTTCCCCTCCGGGGGGGGGGAGAAAGGCTACTTACGACGGACCTCATAATTTTGAATCTCGCTCAAGTGACAAGGACATCATCTAAGCTGACACCTCGCTTTCCTGTCCTCAACACCAAGTCACTGGGGGAGCTTTTAGATTCGGATGAGACAGATTGAAAGTGTATTGATTCCAACTAAAAGGCTGGTGATTAGTGGCATCAAGTCTTGAACCCGTGACTCGACGGAAACAACCGGCTGCGAGTCTGTGACCATGACTATTAAGCTACCTCTGCTACTTGAAGCAATGAACTAATTTGAAATCAAAATTAGGATAATCTATAAATATTTTACTATTAACTTGTTCACTCCCAGTGTATCACATGCGATACGCTCGCGTTTGCTCTCCTGTGTCCTGCGTATTATATTAGATACGCTTCGAGATTGCTTGCTGCAGACTAATGTATCAATAGAGATACGCTTGATAAGAACGTTTTATTTTATTTTTTAATGTTACTAGATAGCATTACAATACCGCGAAATCTATATAGATAGGTTATTTGGAGTGTTGACCTTGGTGATATGGGCTTGGATTTCACTTCTGGCTACCAGGATGGGGATAATTGTTAAAAGCACTTGCTGCTACGCGACTCTTTAAATATAATGACATGATTTAAAGCGCGCACTTGCTTTCGGTTTGCTTTTTTCTTTTTTGCTTGCTTCTTAGAAGTTCGAAGGAGAATTTATGGCCATTTATGAGGGTTAAGGCTTTGGGTAGCAGATGCTCTCAGCTGTTCGTTTCAATTTGGTCGGTTTTTATTTGTAGCCACAATCATGACGAAAGGAAAGTATTTATCTGAGACGAAGATTTGTGAATTAATGAATGAATCTGGCAGATATATTAGAAAAAAAACTGATAAATCTGTATTTTTAGTGACTTAGATGATGATTCTGAAGCATAAAGTACTGTATTATATATGCAACCGAAGAAGACAAATCAAGCAATCAGCAATTAGATGACTGGAGTGAAAGCTTAAAATCCTTGTATTCCCTTACGTTCACAGAGAAACCAGCTCTGAAAGTAGATAGCTCTGTTGTTTTAGAAAAGTTTCATTACTAAAATTTAGATCACATTTGATTAATCAGATTATGGAAAAATATACGGAATACAAAGACATAAAACTCCTAGTTCAAACGTCAAACATCCAGTGCGTTTCGTTGTGCAACATTTTCGTTGTACAGCATCTGTACATAGAAATTAAAGGGAAAAAAAGGACAAAGAAGATGTGCCCTTTGCTGAAAATCTTGCGAAACACGTCAAAAGTTGACAAGGTATGTGTGTAAGACATGTGACGTTGGACTATACATTGAAGAATGTTTTGAAAAATACCATACAACAAAATAAGTTTCTTTTTTTATATTTAATATTCCATGTAATAGTACATCATTACACTATGAAATTTATGAAACAAATGTAAATATAATTGGTATTGTCTTAAAGGATATGATTTTTATGTAATAATATTGTGTATAAAACATATAATTTTTGATGAAAACTTTTATCCTTTCGTATATATTAAGTTTAATGCATTTTAAATAATATATGTAAAACCAAAATATTCTAATGAATAGCCGATTTTAAGGAAGTTTTTGCAAATTAGGTTTAATATCTAAAATCGTTTGGACACAGCGTGACACTCCGCGGTAAGAAGCCTAGGGTCTCGAGAAGCACTTCTTTTTTTTTTTTTCCGGTAGTGAAATGGTTAACCCATCTTTTGCATTAACTGTCTTATTTTAATTAAATATCTGTATTATGGATTCTGATAAGCGTCGAAGAATTTATCTGTGTATTTACATATGATATTTAAATCTGAATATTAGTACAAAACACGCGAAATATATTTTTGACAAATTGGTAATTATTCACTTATTAAGGTAGTGAAATTATCCAGTAATATAGCATTATAAAATTGATAAGATTAACATATACAAATAAATATAATTCAATAAATTAAACAAAATTACTGGTAAAATTTTAATCATATTGAAACGGGGGTTATTCCCGTACCTTCTCTCGACTGACGTCTGAGTTAATGTGTTCTGACTTTTATATTAAAGTTTCCAGCTCCTTTCCAGAGAAATGAAACGTGATTTTGCGAATTAGATTAACTCTCCATCTAGCACGCGTGAGCTCTCAGATGCAAGCCTTAAAAAAGTTTGCTTTTCTTCCGAAAATTAGATTGCGATTACCTTGATTTCACAATAGCTGCCCTTTTGGTCATATTCTACTCAGGGATGTTGCCATTGTTATTTTTCTGTAATAGAAGCTTCAGTGTTTATCAATCATTCGACTCTGCATCTTCGAGATACACGCACCCTATAATGCTATCCTATCATTTCGTTTTTTAGGCTTGGTGTCTTTCAAATAATGTTGAATTCAAAATGATATTTTGATTAAAAAAATCTCAAAGATTTGAAAATCGACAAAAGTTCCATTTAATAATGCAGAAGAGGATTTAGATAACGAAGAATTAGGTGAAACGAAAGAGACTATTGCAGAAACTATTTACTAAACCTGCATAAGTGAAGCGTAACTAAAAACACTGAATTTATATCTAATGTCTCTTTATTGAATTGTGGGAATTTAACAATCATGTTGTGAAATCAACTTAGAAATAATGAATTCTGATATTATTGATAGAACTGTGTGACAATATGTTTATAGCTATTTTTTCGGTTTGCGTTTTCCAATAAACACGAAACATTTTAAGAAATCGTTTTTGTTTCCTTCCCATTTCACATATACTTTTGCTTTTATTTGAAAAAAAAAGTTAATGTTCCTTTTTCCGATTGGATATTTAAATCATTTAAAACCTGAATATTTGAATATATTTAGTTGTGGGATGCATTTGTGTGGCAGTTTAGGTTACATTGGAATCCCTTTTTTTCTAGCCACGGTAAATGAACAAATTTCCTTCACATTAAAGTTTTGTAGATAAACATATTGGAATGACACATCTAGGTTTGTGAGCAAATATTATTTTGTAGTTACGGCTGAAGGTATAGAAAAGGAAGAATGATTGTTTTAGTGTAAGAAAATAATAAATGTCATATTCATATGACAATACTTAAAATATTATATTTTTTTTGTGTTATAGCATTCTACAATATTTAAAGCTCAGAATTAACATAGACTTTTCTATTAATGCTAATCAAAATCTGCAGTTATTGTTCATTATCACATTTTTGTGTTCAGTTAGAATGTGTGTGATGCGTTCTACCTAAACATACATTCTAAATTCAAAAATATACTGCTGTTATGATATTTTATGTCACAAAGTTCCACAAATGTGCAATCGAATGATAACTATCGCAGTATTCACACGAATTCCAATCCTTTATAACATAGCGACTTAATAGAAGGGACAATTATTTGCATAATTCATGTTCTAGTGTATCTTCTGACTATTACCAGAAACTCTTATGATAATGAATGGTACAGCAATGAAAGCCCTTAATCTGAGATCTCATTTAATGTATTTTTCGTATCCTTCAAATTCACAGCTATTTGTTTGACTTCTCAGTAGAGGCAACTACGACATTTGTGAAAAGGACTGCATGAAACATTTTCTCTAGTCCGACAATGCTTGTGTTATTCCCTAGACACCCATTTATCTCTATACAATCCTTTGACCCAAATATATGTATTCTTTGGACCATTTATCAAAAGAGAATAGTTATATTGGTGTGCAAACAATCTTGATTGACAATGATGGTATTGGAGCCTTCAATGAAATTTATGATAGAATGGCGCACTTTGAGTACAAGAAAAGTGGGATTTTCAGCTTATGTTTCTTTTGTTAGATAATATGGAATACATTAAAAAGTTTAAAGGTCTAAATAACTCTTGTACCTTGATATTTCAATTATAAGGTATTGTTACAATAGTGTGTTTGTTTCGTTGATAAATATATACAATAAACCTTTTTCAGAATATTATTGCCTCTGATTATGTTTTCTTGACTTGAAATTCCTGTTTTTAGCAAGACCGACTTTTAAGTTGTTTTTGATATTATGTTTGATAGATAATTTTTCATCACTATGAAAATAATTCATATTGAGAAAATATGTTTTTAATAAAAGAATTCTGTATTTTGAGTTAGATTTATTTATTTAATTGATGCAAATTAAGCACTGCGTAAACTTTTGTTACTTGCTGTAGTTTAACAGGCAGAAATATAATGCAGAGAACATAACTAACAAATGAAAAATTAAAATTTTGACAGTTTATATTAAATGCAAATTAAATGAAAATTGAATGTAGTGATTACAAATCAATGTTCATTGGAATTCCATAACAAAATAATTAACACTTCTGAATATCTTGGAAAATATATTCTTACCATTGCAATTTGTATCTGTCTTTTTAATATGAGCATTTAATATTACGAGATTTTTTATTTTTAGCGCTATAGATATTCGTTGTAATATTTTGATACACAAAATTCCATTTGATATACAAAACATCATTTTGCATAGAATATTATCAGACAATCACTTCGAAAACTTATCTAGGAATTCTGTGAGTGAATATAAACATATTAACACAAGATTAAGCAAGATAAAAATACAATTGCAAAACTCATTACCATTTATTACCAAGGAAAAACTCTCGTACACTTTTTGTATCCCATACGGTATTCATGTAGATTTTGAATAAATTTTTCAAGTTGTAAATATCGCTGAGAAGAGCTTCAATGTCTTATTTTTCAGAAATAATAAAAGTTATCACCATGTTCTTAAAATAATTTAGTACAGACTCATAAAATAAGTTCCAATACACGCCATATGCTCTTGATATAGTTATTTGTATTTTGGTAGACTTTAAATCCTATAAAATTTACAATGGTGGCCAAAATTGTAGACACTTTTGGAAATTTTTATGTTTTTTTAACTTTGTATGTTTCTACAAAATGTTAATGTTAAATTGCACAAAGTGCAAAGTTGTATACATAATTTTTTAAAGGGAATGTAATACTAAATTCAATACAAAAACCAAAATTTAAATATTTGCAATACAAAAGAAGTTATATGTATTTTAATCTAAAAAACAAATCCAGTTATGAAATGATTTTTAATGTCTAACTTTCCAGGCTAATCACTGTTCATGTTCTGGGAAACAATCAAATATTGGAATATGACATCATTGTGCTTTGCGTAACAACACTCATGCCGAGTAAGAGAAATCTCAGAATTCTGTAAACTCGAAATAAATACAGTACTAAATTATTATTGTTCTTGTTCTGTAGAAGGAAAACTGTTTCTTTTATAATCAAATTATATTATTAATAACTTATCAAGAAACAATGACATCAAATTAAAGAGTAGATTATATACCTAGAAAGAGATATAAGATTATTGTGTTACGAGATAGTAGTCTTTCCTATGTTGAAATAGCAAGACGGTTTGGTGGTTCAGTGATTACATCTGGAGTCTGAAAGTTTTATTTACGATATCAAAAGAAAAAAAAAATAATAAAATACAAAACAAGAAAATGCCGAAAAAGGTACACCATATCTGTTGATCACAGGAGGAAAAAAATACTACGTCTCCAAGATAGAAGAATGGTATCAACAGCCATCAGAATCCATTTGTATGATGTTGGTGTTTCTGTCAGTTCAAGATCAATCAGGAGAACATTAACATATGTTGGACTTAAATGTAGAGTTCCATGAAAAAAGGCTTTATCTCAATTTACAGTAGCGCAAAAGAAGACTACAGTGATCAAAGTAAAACATTAATAGGACAGTTGATCAGTGGTTTTAAGTTATATGGAGCAATGTATCAAATATATCGTTATTTGGTAGTGTTAGGGGGAAATATGTAAGACGTAGAATAGGAGAAGAGCTACATCTGACTACATTCAGGCAACTTTGAAATACCTACTCATTGTTATGATTGATCATGCACGTTAGCAAATGATACTGATCGCCTTTATGTCATCGACTGGACACTGAATGCCAAAGAATACATTGGCACTAGAATCAAAATACATTTTGACATACATTCTAGAATCAAAACTTCTAACTTCCATTAGGAAATTCCATTTGGAAAAATAAATGTACAATGTTTCATTTATTTTTCAGCAGGATTCTGTTCCCTGCCTCACAGCAAAATTATTGAAAGAATGGTTTCTACAAAGAGTATTGAATTATTGACCTGGCCAGGAAACGGTCCTGATCGCAATTCTATCGAAAACTTGTAGTATCGTTTGAAAAGTCTTGTTCGAACGAGGCGCTCATCAAGTAAAAGAAAACTAATTGAGGCTATAATTGTTTCTTGACATCATGTAATAACGAAGGAAGAGCTAAAAACTATCGTCAGCTCAATGAAACATCGATGTCAAGCTGTAATAAAAATGAAGGCTCCCTTAATAAGTACTGATAACTCACTGCTATCAGTATCCAATGTATATCGATAATTACTGCCGCAATTTTTTTGCATCACAAATATTTGAATTTTATTTTTTGTATTGAATTCTGTATTAAATGTTCTTTAAAATGATATATACAGCTTTGCATTTTGTGAAACGTAATATTTTCCATGACCATACAAAGTTAAAAAACAAAAATTTCCAAAAGTGTCTACAACTTTGATCACTACTATATTTCTCAAAATTTTAGATCTATCCACTGATTTGAATGTTCACTGATTTCCAGTTATATTTAAATGCATAGCGTTTCTGTATTTTTTTTTTCAATTGGTTAGAATTCAGGTATCTCAATGAACAGTTTAAAAAGTCTTTAGCGTATTTACTATAAATTCAAATGAACTTGAAAATATTCTGAAGAACAAAAATGTTATTGAAAGTGACTCAATAATTTAAATATTACAACTGAGCTATTGATTGATAAAATTATTTTTTTTAAAAAAAATTAAAATGCATTTTAAACAATTAAATATATAATAAATAATTCAAATGTAATAATTCTAACTTTTGATGAAACATATTGTTCTAAATATTAATTATTTTAGTATCGTCCCACTTAAAATAAATACCAGGGCTTATAATTTTGAAGAACTGTCATATGATTACACTAAATATGTTACCCCTTCTCCAAACTGCCATACTACATTGATAAAAGGACTTGGGCATCTACAATTTTTACGTGCATCAGCCTCGCTGTACAATTGATCTTATTGGAATCGGTATTTGAACTCGTGATTCGAAGGGAAAACACCGGTTGTGTAACCAATTTGTGACACTTGGCAACACAATCAGTGTCCTAGAGATGTGATTAGGGAGCAAAAAAGAATTATAAGTGGCAAATCTTAAAAGTTATTTAAGTGTATAAGAAGTTTAGTAAAACTGAAATTTTATAAAACACCAAATCGTTGGTAAAAGTATTGTTTTAAATTTTCATTAACGTTTGTCGTTTCTAATATTAGTATTTCAGCTTTGAATATTTGCTCATTAACATGACACTGAAGTAAAACTAACTTAATTTTTTTTTAAGATATCAAAATGTTGAAGTCATGTTGTTCGAGAGATAATAGGAATAAAATACATCTACAGTTAATCACAAAATCCCTAAACAAGAAAGATTTTTAATGTTTCTGAAGTCTGTTATTCACATCTGATTCTTTGATTTATGAATGCCTTGAAATTTTGATGGAATATTGGAACTTTGAGTTCATTTTAAAGAATCTTCAACTGATGGCGTTAATTGTATTTTCCACTAACGATAAATGTTTCAACAAACTCTAATAGTAAATCGTAATTATTTAGCTAACAATGTCATTGAAGTGTCGATATTATACTGTTTCTGAGCTCTGAAAATGAGGACTTTTGTACGAATGAAGCTCATTTTGTGGGAAGTATTATTTTTATGATTTCATTTGAATAAGATCGCAGATGAAAATCTTCGTTTGTTTTCTGAAGCTTATGATAATAATGTTATATAAATTTTAACTAATGAATGTTGGTAACGTAAATTTAAATATAGTGATGTTGTCAATAAAGCAATGGGCATCTAAGCAAGAGAAAAATGTTTTAAAATAATGAATTAAAAGTACTCCATTGTTGAAGATAAGTATCAAAAGCTGTAAGAATTAGTGGATTACTAAAATGTCCTAATCTTTCAACAGCCAATAGACCCAAAATGCTCGAAGTCACTAAGAAGCTGTTTTTCAGCACAACTACGGTCTCAATTTGCAATAAAAGTTAAATATTTAAAAACACATCGATGGGAAATTTTTTTCTCACTTGCTTTATTCGATAGATGTTGTCTCTTTTTGTTACTATTTGTTTCGAGAGTGATTCATAGCCTTTTTGAGTAGTACCTCTATTCTTATGGAGATGTAATGAAAAAGTTGGTTCATGAATTGCGTCAAAAAGAGAGGAATATTTTCATTAAGGAATCCATCTTTTCCCAGAAAGATGAGAAAACGTTATACTCAACAATGGACTTTACTCTGAATAACTAGTTTTTTTAAAGCAAACATATACTTTTACAAAAAAAAAATGTATTTAAATTAGTTCAAACGACTCACTCATTGAAAGAAAATTCATTTGAGTAGCTCATTGTAAGCATAAATATTGTTTGAATCAATAAAATACATTTGTTATATACAAACAGATGATAATTAATATATTTCATTCCAAATGTTTTGGAAAGAAAGGAAATATTCATCATTCAATTATTCATTTTAACTCATTAAAAAGTTAAGTCATGAAGAAATGTATTCATATTGTTCACGGAAGATGACGGAAGCTAAAAGAGAGTTTTAGCTTTGAAGATGTTGATACTGCATCAATAAATTTATCAAAACACTCGCCATATGGAAAAGCAAGTTAGCTAGTTACTGCAAATGAAGTCGACAGGTCGGTTTCCACAGTAAGAAAAAGGAGGTGAAACATATTACTCTACTATCTATGCAAGATTCATGGTTCAGAGTGTACAAAAGCTTGCTACTACAGGGTGATACAAAAATTTTGCTAACACTCACATGACAATTTATAGCATGAATGTCTGTGGATGACACCTTTCCCTGGAACATTTTTTAGAGCAATGAAGTACATTTTTATTTAAAAGGACAAGATAACGCTAAGAAATGATGGAATTGGTTTAAATAGAATCCCAATATTGTTAAACAAGTATTAATGCATGCAGAAAAGGGACAATGTGGAGTAATTTTTTCTACTACCTTTAATATAGAGCTATAATTTTTTTTTGAAAAATCAACATTCACAAGCTCCCTTATATGTTCCATAAATGAGATCAGATATCGTAATATGTAATTAAGGGTTTGGATTCCTGAATTGTAACAGCAGTGATACCTTCAAAATATTGTTTCCATGCGATATAGTGCATCACTACATACTACCCATTCAATTCAAACTTCCTTAAAATGCCATTTCACACAAGATAGCGTAATAAGTCGTTATTTAAAAACATAACCACATTGATCATCTGAAATCATTCCATGTGAAATTTTGTTGAGGATGTTTAGGAAGACTAAAGCCTGATGTACCTAAACACGGATGCCACGCAATCTCTGATTTGAAAGATTTATTACGCATCACATCCGTTCAATCAACCAGGATACTTTAAGGTGTTCCGTAGAATGCGTACTTTTCAAAATGGAAAACGGAATCGAATGTAATTGGTTTCTTTGAGCATGCTTAATGGTGTTTCTTTTTATTTGTCACTACTAAGTCACTCGTTTATGTTTTGCTTGTTGACGCGGATTACAAAATCACCTGACACTATCTCTGTTTTTTATTTTTTAATATTTTTTCCTATATTGTTAAGAGCCATATTTCTGGTAATGGTGCTCAGTGAATTCGTAGATATAATGTTAATAACCTTAAAAACGTTTTCCTCGACTTTTTCAGCAATAAAATAAGGAATAAATCACCATAGATTTGGCATAGCATCAACTTTTGAAGAAAACTGTAATAATTTTTTTTTCTTGGAGCACACATATTGCATTACTTCATTACATGCTAAGTGAAGATATGTTTCGTTGAGAAACATATAATCATCTCTAGAGACTTCTGAATAAGCTACGTTAGTTATATTTAGCCTGTAAATACACCCACCCACACACGCACAAGCATTTATCCATATATACGCATATATACATAAACAACGCACGCATAATATACATAAACATACACACATGTGTGTATGTATGTTTATGTGAGCATATAAAAAGTGGTCGAGCCATAATAATGCATTATAGCATATGTATTTTAGGGCATATATATATATATATATATATATATATATATATATATATATAAGTTTAGTTTTGCCTATCTTTTGTATGACATTTTTTTTCTAATCAATTTTTAAATTATTAAATTTAAAAATACTGCTTGATTTAGGGTTTTAAATAATTAAAAACTTTTTTGAGGAAAAGTATTTCTTAGTGAAATCTTAGTTTTGTACATTCATTCAATCAAACAAGAGTTGGTAGGTTATACAAGATTATGTCGTGCAATACTGCAAATAAGACGAACACAAGTATTTTGTTTGAGGATAAAGTTATAATCTCATAGATTAAAAAATTTTAAGTATGTGTTAATATGTATATTATTTTTAAAGTATTAGAGTTATTTACAATGATTTTATTGTATTTATTTATTTGATTTGTATACATTAAAATTCCATGAGTTCCTAAAATTTTGCTTACACTTCAATTTTACCTTTGACCACCAAGCAATTACTTGAGTTGTTATGATTGTATCTTTTTAATTGGTTTAAGCACTTTATTTCTTTTCCACAGTATGTGACAGTATTTAAATTACACTTTTGTATTTCTTATTTTTCATTGTTTCTTTTCTTTCCTCTTGAGATTAGCTATGTTTTGGGTAGCTTTGTATTTAACTAGGTTTCAATTCATAATTAATGTTCTTTTGATTGATTTTAAGATATTGGGTATAATTTATATTTAAATAAACTTACGGCTTTTTTTACTAAACCATTTTGTATTTTTTTTAATTTAAAACTTTTTTTTTAATTCTTACTGTTTTCTTCAATTTATTCTGCAATACTTGTAGATGTTTAGATTCAATATATTTTATAAAATTGCTTTTGACAATTATAATCTATAATTTAGTTGGTTTTGTGTAATCAAAAACTATGTCCAATTAACATTACTAATTACTTGAATATATAAATATATATATATATATATATATATTTGTTTATTTGTTTGTTAACACAGTCGACAATTAATCAATTTTAAAATGAAATGTCTGAATCTAAGCTCTCGTCATTATATATGCTCATTTCCTTTCAACGATTTATATTTATTCCAAAGACTATTCTTAAAGTTCAGTAAGGGAGACACTTCCCTGGAAAGAATCAATTAACTATTTTAATTGAGATTCATAATCCAATAAAAATCAAAGACGTCACTCGACTCTGAGGTGTTAGTTTTAAAAGCGGATCAATCATGCCAAATGCAGATTTATTGGAGTGTTTGTCATTAAGCGCATGTTTCAATGAAGGCTGATGTATATTATGATGAATTATGAGAGGAAATGACAACCTAATGGATATCTGAAATATTTGAGTCAGATGTTGTTTAATTCTTACTCTGGAATAATTACTATCTACCATGGATTTTGAGAAATTATATATTGTTTTATGTATAAATATTTAAATTAATAAAAAATATAATCTATTTTTTTAAATTAAAAACTGCGAGCTGAAATATTTATGTTGTTATTTCCAAAATGTTTAAAATATAGATTAGCTATTGAAAACTGAAATGGGGTTTATTTAAATATAAAGACTACAATGCCATGTTAAATATACGGATCCTTCTGTACGTTTTATGCATTAGTAATGAATCACTCTATATATAATTATAATAACTAATTAAAATTGCTATAGATGCATGAATTAAACTTTAATATTTTTTAATTAAAGAGCAAACTTTTAAATAGATCTTCGGTTTGTATAAACATCTATTTAAAATGAAAAAGATTTAATTGCAAAAACTTGAACAAAATAAAAAGAAAAAATACATAAAATTTGAATTAAGAAACAAATCAAACATCTGAAGGAATGCTAAGCAAATACAAAGAGTAAGAAGAGGAAATTCACGTCCTGAATAAATATCATAAATATTTATTTGTTAAATATTCTTTTAGATATTAGATTCAGATCAGATTCTTTAACTCATTTCTCTTGAGATTTCCTTTGCTTTTTGGGTAGCTTTGTTTTTAACTTGATTGCAATTTTTAATTAATAGTTTATATTTGTTTTGAATTAAAATCCTTATATATAATTTGCATTTCTTTAGATTTGTGGCCTTTTTCATTAAGAGATATTTTATGAGTAAATTAAATAATATTTTTAACTCGATGTTTTTGATTTTTTTAATATTTAAATAATTTTGTTTTCAACTCCTTTCGTAGTATTTGTAGTTTATAATTTATTAAATTTGTTTTATTTGGTTTTTAGTAGTTATAGTTTGTGATCTCTAATTAAGATTTTGTATAATTTAATATATATATATATATATATATACTCATTTATACACATACTGGGTGTACATAATTAAACTTGGAAATTTACGAGCAGCTTGTAGCAAAGTCTATTCAGCAGAGCTGCATGGAATGTGAAGAATTTCATAAAGAGATGATGGGAATTTTATCTAGCATAATATGTAGTATCGAACCCCAACTCTAGATGACACTATACAACTGAAAATACCAGTTTCTGTAAATGTCATAACCATAATATTGCACGTGCTTGTAAAGGAAGACACTCAAAGTAAATATGCGATAAGTGAGTTTAAGTCATATCTGTTTCAATGCTAAGGAAAATGTCGTTAATTAAGCCGAGAAGAGCGTATATTACTGATAAAATTGCTTAACTGAAATGATGACTAAGTACAAAAAATTGTGAACGTTTCTGACTTTGACGCTTCAGGAAAAAAGCTTCACATTCACTAGGAAAGGAATAATAATTATTATGAAATTTGAAGCAACGGGATCGTTTGCCATTTAGCCAGGGAGATGGTGATAGTTTTTTACAACTCAGGTATTAAACGTTAGCATAAATAGTGGAAGACAAAATCTGAAATTTGATGAGCAGTACTAAAGATTAACATATTTCAGAAATAGTGGACCAAACCCCTGCTACTGTTTACTAGATTCTTCTAATGGTGTTATGTTACACCTCCTGTTAACTTTCGCAAATACAACATTTCTTATCACATGAACTTAATGGACGTCAAGACTTTGAGTTACAATTTTTTTGTGAGGTGTGCTCCGAGTTGATTGGACATGGAAAACTATATTATCGTACGAGTCTCGTCTCAATATGCTTGCTGTGGATTATGCTTTCGATTGCTTTATTTGAACAGCACAAAAAGCATAACAATTTCTCTAGAAATTATATTGTACTATATTGAAAAAAAAAGGTTCTGATTTTTTTCTTTCTATAAAAATAGTTAAATTTGAATTCTCTTCAGATGCTTTGACTGTATGGAAATTGATTACTTAAAAGGTGTTAGTAGGTCTTCCTTCTTTTTTTTCTTTTGACTCATAATGATATCAAACAAAATAAGTTAGACTTCCTTGCAACTTGTTACTACAGTATTAGGTTTCAATGTGTCGAATAACTCATAAATAATTAATCGTAAAATTAGTACATTTACTATATAATATTAATCAAAGAAGATATTTTATAACGTAATTTTCTTTCAAAGTATTTTCAAAATAAATACTTATTGGGTTAAACGAATGATACAGTTTTATTAAATCACAACCGGAAAAATAGATTAATTATTACTTGAATTATATTTATTGTCCATAAACATTAATAATGTTGAAATGATTTTTCTTATCATCAAAACTTATCTTCACTAGGAACTAAAATTAAAGTTATTAAGTCTGAAAGAGTAATTTTTACTAGAGAAGTACTTTAATGCTTGTTCATGACAAATTTTGTTTTAATTGCTACCTTTAGATAATGCTCAAAAATTTCGTTAAAAACAATTGAGGCGTACCATTACTTCTACTCGACTCTGGTGTCACAATATAATCAAATATAACTAATAGTCAATAACCTACGCAAAAACACACCAGTCAGTTCCATCATAACTACTTATTTATGAATTACTGTATTATAGTGACTAATGAGTTTTCGCTCTATCTGGGCCTTTGTATTAGCCCACCTATTCAAATATTATTGGAATAATGTGCTCTTACCAGAACATTTCCTGTTGAGGTTGCTTGGCTTTGTCAGATCGTCTGTGACAGTTATCGTCTTTAACAACTCTAGGAATAATCGGCCTCTTGCTAGAAATATGCTCAGAGTCAACCACACTCGTCCTCTATCCTCTAAATTTCCCTTTGCTTATATACCGTCATATCTGAATCACTTCACTTTATTTCCACCTGCACCTAGTTAACAAAATCACGTTTCATTTTGGTTGGGAAGAAATTGTTAGTTCCAGCAATCTCAATTTAAGTCCACAAGGTTAGTGAATAGAAAATCGCGAATAGCCCAACATCACACAATTAACTGGGATCACAGAACCAGTATTTTTGAACAAATCTAGTGTGAATCATAATTACATAAAATATAGAAGACTACATTGTGAACAGTAGAAGTGTATTTAAAACTGTTTCACAGAAATTTTGATTTAGACTATGTAGCAATTTGTTAATGGTGATAAAAATAAAGTTTTGAGGGTTTTCAACAGAATATTCTCCACCCTACACATTTTCTTCGTGAATACGTGGCTGCTAATTAATAATACTTATGTTTTTATAAGTGAATAATACTTATATTATTTTAAGTGAGTAATAAGTCAAGGACCGAGTCAAGCTTCTTCATTTTGCGTAAAGCATAGGCAAAACCAAGTAATACTTCAGCTGACCAATTAAAAAATTGGAGTTGAAATAACTGCGTTATTTTTAAAAAAATTGAATTTAATTTTTATGTATCAAAATTATTGTAAATCTGACTGATTTCTTAAAAGTAACCAACAAATTGAAAGGATAATGATTTCGTGTATTTAGAGATGTGTTATGGTCCTATTAGCAATGAAACTGTTTAAAAATGAAAGATTGAAAATAATTTGATAACATATCAAGAAGCATTTAGATGAAGATATTAAGGCAATAAATTAAATATAAAAAGGGTTTGTGTCAGTAATATTCAAGAGAAAACTTTTCTTATCGATAAATATAATTTAATGAATTAAAATATTTTATGTGTTCGTTACGAATGAAGTATGTTGTGAAAGGCATAAATTATAAAGAAAAATTACGTGGTGAATATTACACATGTAAGCTATATAGAATGTTTACCATAATGTTATGTAGCTAAAATAATTTTGTGTTCCTGCGCACACTATTAAAGTACACACTTAAAAGTACATAAATAACTTTTTTACTTGAAATTTTTCAATATTCATCTTCTGTTCGTACCGTAATTTGAAACACTTATTACTAACCACTTGGTTATAAAATTATTGATAATACATATGACAATCGTTCACAACAGAGTTTATATCTGTTGAAATTCATACATTTATTGAACCCGCTTAAGATCGACAAAAGTAGAAAGAACTACTTACAAAGGCCTTCAATCTCTGAAAGTGTAAGCAAGCACGGGACAAGGCAATGTTCCTCATTAAGCCTAATTTCATATAAAAATTCATATGAAATCATCCATGTAATTAAATATGCTGAAACTAACAGTCATTATAGTATCATTGATAGTGCCTAAATATACAACAGTAAAATTTTTGTGATATTTAAAAAAATAATTGCAAATTTAAAATATATATATATATTCATTTTGATAAAAAAAATTGTATAGCTACGAAAACAACAACAATGTAAATGACAAATAAGAGTAAATTACGAGTATTTAAAACTTAGATAAAATATTACAGAATTAAATACAAAAATATATATAATAAATGAAATAAAATTACAAAATAATATTTAAAACTTTTGAAGCTAAAGACGATCAAATATTCCTGATCCAACAAAAAAAAATCACTTGGAAACAAAAGCGCGAATTAAAAGTCAATACTCGGCAGAATGATGTTTGAAAAAAAAGAAAAGAAAACGGACTTCAGCCGCCATCTAGTGACCGTTAAAAATTCAAATAAAACGTTTCAATTTCAATTCAAGCCAGTATGATCATGAGCCCAGTGGCACGCAAACACCCGTTAGAAATACGATACCGTGGGCTGTGAAGGGAGAATCGCGCAGTCATTTCAGCATTATCAGACTGCATGTAATATTTCTGCATTGATCTTGACACAAAATAAATAATATTATTTTTCTTGAAGCAAAAGTGGCTGAAATCATTTCATAAAATTTGTAAAGAAAACAGAGTTTGTCTATTGAGAAATGTTTTGAT
>BMAW01101892.1:66614-88726 GCA_019974015.1 Nephila pilipes | reverse complement strand
CATATCAGTTCTTTGAAACTTATTATTATTCGAAAAATGAGATTATCGATTATAAAGGTTTATTTTGAAAGAGAGATTTTTTTGAGACAGACGACCGAGTAAACTAAATGTCTTGATTATGTCTCAATATTTAATCATATCACAATGTCTTGAAAATAATGACCAAACCAAATATAAGAAAAAATATATCATTTAAATTCCAATGATTTTGAACATAACTATTTTTATTAACAATCTGATTCAAAACATAACTCAAAGCGAGTTTGATGGCTAATTTATAATTTACTATATTAATCTAATAATATGTTGCTTTGGTACAAAGAAAACCAAATAATGTCATTTTAACAGTTTCAACTTTGACATATCTATGAAATATTAACATATCCTGATACTTCTAAACACTTTTAAAAATTTCAAAGATCACAGTCACATTGACAACAACATTCATTCAATATAATATTGAATATATTTAACAATTTAGTAATAATTACAGGATAAAATTTCTGATTATTTTCTGATGTATGCAAATATGGTTCTGTTTATCGTTTTATTTTATAATTTTCCTATATAAATTAATAAATTTTTCTTGTCTTTCGTGACCAGAATTGGAATTTAAGGGCTATTTTAAGAAATGCATTGTAATTCATCGCATAATTTGATATAGAATATTCTAAAGAAAGTCTTACAGAGCAAGGTTGGACAAGTGTTTCATATACTTTTAGAATTTTAATCAATCATGATATGACAGTGTAAAGTAAGCGACTCAAAGTATGTATCACTTATACAATCTGTTACAAAATTATTTATTAGCTTTGTATTAAAAGATATTTTCACACATGAAGGACTCTGAAATAAGATTCATTCATTTCAATCAAATTCTTAGAAGCAAACGTAGTGCTCGTGTTATTTAACTATAGACTAATATAGTCTAACATTTTTTGGGGGAGAAAAGCTTATCATTTCCTACTTTTCATTTGCTTTACTTTCTTTTTTATTTATAATTATGACTATCATCTTATAATTAGGAAAAACAGTTCCAGAAAAAAATTCATAATAAAATTTACTGAATTGTTTTATTATTGTTTTTTATTATCATACCTTATATCAAATGTCACTGGAGACGTACACTGAACGTAATACTAATTATATTGTATATGAAATAGAACATATTACTTTTAAGAATTATTATAAGCAATTGTTCTCAAAAATAATAAATGATCATACAATTGTATTAATTGGTTTTTACTCGATTATTTGTTGGAATCTATTTTATAATAAACATAAACAGTTTTTTGCACACACAATTACGTAAAAATTCTCGTTAAGTTTCATACTACAATTACACATATTTGTGTTTTAGATTATTGTTTTTTATTAAATACTCGGATGATGTTCATATATGTTGTTCAAGTTATGATGCATAAAAAGTTATGATGCATAAAAATACACGTATAACGTATATACAAAAGGAGTAGACAAAAATCAACTTTAACGGAAAACGAAATAAGAGGGGGAATAACCTAATGAAAAGTAAAGCACCTTAAGATAAGAATGAATATTTGATTAATAAGTATCTTGATATATTCTGTTTTACAAAGAAGTATAAAAAAAAGAAGTATAATTCTGATTCTTACAAAGAAGTATAAAAAAAGAAGTATAATTCTGATTCTTACAAAGAAGTATAAAAAGAAGTATAATTAAGTTCTTAGCAAAGAATATAAAAGAAGTATAATTTTGATTCTTGCAAAGAATTCGATTGATATATTCTGATTCTTACAAAGTATAAATATTAAGATGTATTGGACATATTATTAAAAGCTTTCATTATTATATATAAAACCATATGATTTTAATGTTATTAAATTTGATTCATTATAATTCTTTCATTTTTGTGTAAGGAACATATAGTACATCATTTTGATCTATGAGAATCATAAGGAAATTAATTTTACATTCTACGCTAACTTTTTTCTCGACCAATTTTAAAATTATTTTGTCAAGTAGTGAAATTGGTAGACTTGCTAAAAATAGATTCATGATCTATAGTCAACTTTCCATTGATTGATCTTTCAGGTTCAAGGTTGGATGGTCGATTTTTTCTCCAGCATGTCATGTCAGTACAAAAACTTTGATGATTTATCAAACGGAAAGTCACTTCCGATTGATGATAGATCTAAATGCCAGAAGCTCTCGCCAAACATCAAAGAAGAATGAAATTTGCATTCTTCTACCACTCAATCTGTCAGGACTTGTCTTTTATTATTTTCCAGGAAAGTAATTTCTAGTTGTGATTTCAAAGTCTGAGTCTGCAACAGACAATCGTGTTTTCCTCTGACAATTTTGAAAGCACTGAATTTTGTTAGATTTTTTTTGCTGAAAAGAAGAGGATCGTTTTTGGCTGGGAAAGCTTCACTTTATTTAATATGTTTCCTTTCTTTGCCATCTAAAACAGAAACGAAGTTAAGGGTATCGAAAAGAAAAAAATAGTCTCTTTTGTCTTCTAAATTCCATTTCATGTGATTTAAAGCAAATAAATTTTTTTTTATGGTACGCTATCTTCTCGAAGATAGTCAACTAAACAATTTTGGATTTTTTATTTTTTGTTTTATGATATTGATTGCTTTTCATATTCGTTTCTGTGTAGTTCAAGACTCACTTTTTAAAAATAAAATTCTGTCTACTCACAAATATTTCTGACAGAGGACTTCGAAAATCTTTTGTAAGTTTATTTTTCTATATGAGGGGAAAACAAAAAATAAAATAAAATAAATAAATAATAAATAAACAAATAATAAAAATAATTAAATATATAAATATAAAAAATTTCCGTGCGGAGTAAAATACAATAACGGAAAAGTAATTACTACTTGATTATGTTTTAGAACAATTGAAATGAAATTAGCATAGATTATTTCAAACAAAATCCTTTTCGCGAGGTTTCAAAAAATTATTAAAAGTGAATTCTATCTATTTCTTTGTTTTAAGTTACAAGTTTCTATATTTTAAAGAGATATATTTTATACTCATTTACTTTCCCTAGAGTCTTAACAAATGCCCTTGAATCTAATAAATTACAGTTAATTCTGTGAAGAGATAAATAAAGAGAACAATCAAATCGCCCTTCTCTTTTTTACAAATTGTAAATAATCAAAAAGAAAATTTTGTAATTAATATTCGTATATGATTCAGTAATTCAATAAACAATAGATATAAAATATTATATATTATATTTACAGGTAATAATATTTTCTTAGAATAAAATCAATTTTTTATATATAATTAGCAGATTAGAGTTAAAATATAGTTTCAAAACATAATTAGTCCCTTATAATTTTCTAAAATAAATTTTTCATAAATTATTACTCCTAGAGAAAAGCATCACATTTGAACTCACGTAATTTTTGACCTTATGTATAAAAATAAATGATCAAAACCATTAAAAATAAGTAACAACGATAAAAAAAAGAGATTACTCTGAGGTCAAAAATAATTTTCGCTTACATTTAATCTATATACATTAGAATGATTTGTTTTGTATAGCTAAACCTCCATAAATTGCAATAAGTTATGCTTATAGATTGAGGTGCAAAATTATCCAGGTGTGTAATATTCCTAGAATTCAGTAAAACTATATTCGATTTCATTTTATGATTTCAAAAACTGCATATACTTTTATTAGGGTCTTGAAAAAGTGTATAGTATTTCAGAAACTTTTTAAAATCTTAAGCAAAATTATATTTTTCGGTTTCTTAATATGCGATGAAAAAAGCATCTCTGGAAATAATTTAGAATTATAATTTATTCCATAATTAAATAAGAATTATTCTACTGTAGCATTCTTTTGTGTTCTATTTTCATCATACCTTGATTTTAGAATACTTTTATATTTAATGATAAAGACAGTAATATATTTCACAAATAGGAAATCATATCAACTTAAAATTAAAGATTCAATTTTATTTTTAATGATTCTGAAAAAACAAAGAATGTTTTTTCCATAATACGTTAAAGTAGAAATCTTTAATTTCCTTAAATTAGTCAATTATATGCATGCTAATTTTTTGAGAAAAATAATTTACCATATATGTTTTTCACTAGGAAAAATATTTAATTGTTATTTCAAGTAAACAGATCAATACTTAAATAACATAACATGATCAGTTATTTCCTAATTAATAATAATGAGTGGTCTAATTAATATTAAAATATTAATGACTACAGGGTTTTAAGAAACGAATTCAACGATATACGCAAGTGGAGCACTTATTTATTGCAATGATAATTTTTTATTAATGTTTCTGTGTTAAAAATGACTATTTTTACTACACAATGGAAAATAATAGAAAGTGAAAAATTATATATATATATATATATAAACTGTACTGTATCGCTAAGAAGTTATATTTTACAAACTTTTAAGGTACCATTGATTGAATTAGTGCAGACTTCATTTATTTCGCTATTTTCTAATGAGAATGAAAATAAATAAAATATTTTGAATGGAATAATATTTAAAGGAAGAGGTACTTCTAACATGGCAACAATTTCCATAGCTAATTATTAGGAAATATTTCGAAATTACTAAGTAAAGCATTTTGAAATAGTTACAGAGGAATTTGGTATATGACTTCTCTATTAAAATTTAATTAAACGTATAATGTCTCATAGGAAAACGTGTCTGGACCTTTTTAAACGTTTTTTTTCTGAATTTTATATTTATTTACTTTTTTTTTAAATTTTTATTCATTGTTCCCTCTTTCAATTGTGTAATTCAGATTGAAACATTGTTAAATGTATTGTCTGGGATTGAATTTACTATTTATAAATAAGTAATTTTTGAATGACTAACTCAATGGTAATTTATCGAAATTCATTACTATACTACAATTTCATTGTATAAAAATGTTGAACTCAATCCGTTTCTTAAGAAGTTGAACTTTTTATACTTGATATTAAGAAAAAGTTCGAAAAACGTCAAAATTTCCAAACAGAAGCCAATACTAATAGTCCAAAAAAGAGAAAGTAGCACTACATGAATCAAATAAATTCGCAACCAAAAGATTATTTTTATATCAAAGCTATCACTTAATGATATGATAGCATATTCTACACTTTCCTTCTCAACATCATAGTTCTGCTAAGCTCATAAAAAGACGGTATTGTTTCTTCTCAAATTTAATGTGCTTTAATGAGTTTTATTTATTGATGCCTTTTAAGACGGACGAAAAATGTTGTGACGGAAATAGTTCTAGCAAACTGATGATAGTCAATTTATGAACTGGATCACTCCGCCTGTCATGGAGGTTTCACAGAGTAAGTAATCTTCGTAGATGATGGTACGTTTATACTTATTACCTCTACTGTTGACTCCAACTAAGGTAGTTGTAAGAAATCAGGAGGGGTAAAAGCCACTTTATTTAGGTCTAAGACATAACGTTGAGAAGAAAAGCTTAGCGTTATTTTTATTAGTGGTTTTTGTACCTTTTACTTTCTTTTTGCTCCTTACGGAGTTACGTTCTAGTTGACTTTCTTTCATGTTCTTTCGTTTGGAAGATATAAATAATAAGAAATTTAAATCATCTAAACCAATTTATTCAATGATTTTTCGCCGATTTCCTAATAATTTCATTAAAAAATAATATTGATATATTTTGTTCATAAATACTTATCAAACTATGTTATCATTAGAAAATTAAAAACAAAATAATCATAACTTAAAATGTATGCAAGTGCTTTACAAAATGTACTAATAATTTCAACTTTTATTAATATTTTAGTTAATTCAGTGCGATATACAATAATTTAAAAATCATTTTAAGCCTTTTAATTAATATATATTAATAAAGACTGATAATTAAAAAAAACTGACATGTTTACCGTAGTTAAATTATAATCCGTTTTTATTAAAAATCCACATTTTATAATAAACAACCATGACTAAGGTAGCCAAGTGTTCAAATTTTACAAACACATGGCCGTTGTAGTTTCCCTCGAGTTGTGGATTGCATTCCTGATGCCACTAAGGAACCACTATGTAGAAGGCTCCAAGCTCTCCTGTTGATGCGGTGTGATGGTGTGATGAAAAGAGTGCAAACTAAAGGTGTCACTCGATCAGGCTTAAAATAACGCAGGCTGTTGCCAGGAGCTCTCGTGTTGCATCAAAATACGAACAATTAAAAACCGATACAATTAATAAACAATAGAAACTATCAACTACTTTTATCAAATATTCATTTTAAAACATATTTCACTGTTAAAGATGCCTATTTTGCATATTATGGGAGCTGAAACATTTTTCTTTCTACAATTACAACATTTTATGCTGTTTTTTTATAAAATAAAAATAGAAAATTGAAACTAACATGATCATTCATTAAGTAATATGTTAGATTGTATTTGTTGTAACTTTATCCCATCAGGTGGATATCGATTAAATAAATTAACTATATCCAGTACCATTATTTATAGAGATAGTAAGATACGTGCGATTGTGAGAATATTTTATGTATGCGTAAAATACTATACTAATAAGTAATTAGCCTTATTTCTAAGTCCATCCAAGTATTTTAATAGTCCAATAGTGCATGTGAAAGCTTGGTTATTTGTATCGTTAGCTTTGTATGAAACGTTATCCATATTAGTTCCCAAACAAAAGTATTGAATAAATGAAAATTCTCATGTCCATGTGGAATTACCAGATTTCTATTACTTTGAGCCAAACTGGAAAAAAAATGCTAGGATGCGTAGAATAAAAATTTAAATAAAACATAAATTCAGGAGTCGCGTTCGTTAACTAAACATTTTTCGGCATAACGACTTCCTTTGCAAACAGGTCAAGGTGACGATCTACATCAATATTAAATTATTAAGGATATAGTGTGATAAGATTCTTATAAATATCGGCAGAGAAAAATGAGCTTTTTCTTAAGGAAAGTTTAAATAATTCAGATAAAAAAGTAATAGAAGTCATTTTAGCTTTAGGATATGTGTATATTTATGAATCTGTACATGCATAGAAAATAAAATCTGTACGGATAAATAATTATGTATGAGCGATTAATAATCAACAGCTGTCTTTATATTCCTTTTTTGAGAACTTACAAGTATGAACATTTTATACAGCATCTACTACAATTAAAACTCTGAAATTTTGCAGACCACTTATAAACACACAAGTCTAAACACTGTAAATATTTGTAAATTTAAAATTGAAATTGAAAAAATAATTTCAGTAATTTCCTCTTTTGATTGAAATTCCTCTTTTTTTTTTTTTTTTTTTTTTTTAGCAAAACTTGTGTTAAGCCTAAAATTTATAAGATTTCATTTGTAAAAAAAAATATGTTCACTGTTTATATATTATTAAATAGAATTATAATGTAGAAATATCGGCATGAGATGGATAAAGTAAATTTTACAGAAAGCTTACCACACAGATATGTGACAGATTGTAAAAAGTGCAAACACAGTTATTTTTAACTATAACGTGGCCAATTTCTTTACAATTTTAAAATTCAATTTTCAAACATATGTTATATTTACCAAAATTGTATTTATAATAGAAACATAGAGATAGCAATGTGCCCTCTAATATTAACCCAAAAATCAAAAAAATGAAAAATTTAAGAATTTTAAAGTCTCATTTACATTTAAGATAGGCTTATTCTACGAAACTGCTCAGAATAACGTTTTACATTACGATTATTGTTGTTTCAAGATATTTTTATTTAAATAAAAAAAAATGTGCAAATAATCTGTAACTTCAAATGTAAAAGGAAATAAAAAAGTAGTTATGCGAATTTGCTATTTGAACATTTTATCCATTTGGTTGGTTCTAAACCCCTACTTTTGGAAATAAACGCAGTGAGAACTATACCACAATTTCGAAAACCTGGTTTATTTACATAAGCAAAAAGACATATATAAAAGTCAGCTCGGTAGCATAAACTTCACGTTTGAAGACTCAGCAGTATCAGTTGTAAGAGTAATAGTGACGTTTAGTTCTTGCGGGAACTTGAACATCCTTTCTTTGCATGCGCAGAGAGAGCCTACATGGCGCGGCCAATCTATTTTATGATGGGGGAAGGGAAATCAAATATGTATTGATATCTAACAATTCTCCCTCTCAATGCTCAATTCAAATACAAGCACAATTATGCATTTTTCTGATGAATATTATAATGCCTTAAAATATAATACAAACACTTATAAATATATATAGATATAAAATTAATTACAGGTACATATTAATACAATTAATTTGCTATATACCTTATGCTTATTACTATTTAAACATTTTGTTAACATATCTGCAGGCATTTCATTAGATGAAAAATATTTTAAATCGAACAAATTATTTTCATATACTTCTCGCACAAAATGATGACGAATGTCAATATGTTTTGAGCGCGAATGATGTACTTTATCTTTCAAAAGTTTTAGAGATGGATGATTCTCAGTAAACACCACAGTTTTCAATGCATTAGTATTTTGCTGTGAAAGTTCATTGAGAAATATCTGTAGATAAAGAGTCTCTTTCGTAGCTTCTGAGAGAGCAATATATTCTGCCTCTGTGGTTGATAATGCAACAATTCATTTTTTTCTTGATTCCCAAGAAATAGCTCCTCCAACACATTTAAAGATATATCCTGTGCAAGTTTTCCTGTCATTGATATCTGAAGCCCAGTCAGAATCAACATATCCTCTTATTGGTTCATTAGATTGTATGTTATGTAAATTAATCCTTAATTTTTAGTTTCTTTAAGGTATCTCAGGATTCTTTTTGCTGCCATCCAATGTGTTTTCTCTGGATTGTTGTTAAACTGACTATGAAAATTTACAGCGTAAGTAATGTCTGGTCTTTTGGTGACAGACAAATACATTAGAGATCCAATTAAAGATCGGAATGGTAAGTTTTCCATTTCTTGTTTTTCTTCTTCATTCTGTGGAGATATCTCTTTTGGTTAATTTAATGTATCCAAGTGAGTTGCAACTGAGTTTTTGCACTTTGCATTTTGTACTTGGGCAAAATATCATTAATGTATTTTGATTGAGTTATTGTTACTCCTTTGAGGAACGGTATATAAAAACATTAAATTTTTGCTAAAATTTATCTGATATGCGTTAATAATGTTAAAAGAACACAATATCAAGCAGTAAAATTAATTTTTATTTATTTCCCAATTTTAAGACCCGGTATATAACTATAATATACCACTATCCCTGTATTACATCTTTTTGTACACTCTCTGTTTCGTATTCCTTCAAATAAATAATAAATATTTTTATAAGAAATTATGTTATTTTAGTAAGTTTGGCAAATGTTAAGATCACAAAACACTAATGAACTTTATGATGAGGAATTAGAATTAGAACTTTATGATGTAATTTAATTTCTATGATAGATAATTTGTGGGGAAATATGTCAATTAATTTTCGTATAACCTTTTTATACATACATAAATTCCATAGTTTAATGCTAAAACTATATTGTTAACTAAATAAGTCAAATTTAGTTGAAATACATGTGTAAATTTATTTAAACTAAGGCATATTTTTTTCTGTTTAGACTGAAGGGAAATTTCTTCCCTCTTTTTTCTGAGGATAGCTCTGATCCATTAGAAGGGGGCTCTTCAAACGAAACAAGTTCTTTCTCAATCGAAAACCCCGTATAGGAATTCTTTTAAAGATATATTTTAGAATATATATATTTAAAAAATTAACTAAAACTAGATTATAAAGCTATTTTAAATAAAATTTGAATTTTTCTGAAATAATTGTGCAGACTATTATACGAAATTTAAATACTCACGAGAATTAAATAAAAACATAAATTCAATGAACTTTAGATAAAACTTAAAATTCTTTCCGTTGTATGATCTCTGTAAAAGTTCAAAAACCAGCCATCCATGGTAATTGAACTTATTTAGAATATAATCTCCCACATGTAATGAACAGACGTGTCAAAAAAACAAACAAATATTTCTTTTGATCCATAAAGATTTCTTCTTTCAGACTCCATTTACATATGCCATCACAAAGTCTAACTTATATCCAGTAAGGTTGTTTTAAACTCCACAAGCAATAACAGATCGGAATGAACTTCATCTTGCAACTGGAGAAAAATTCTCGTTAAAATGTGCTCCTAGTTTTTGAGAACATTTTTTGCAACAATCCTTGTTTTTAATTTTTAAACCGTTCCATCTTCTTTGAACTTTGTTTTTAGAACCCATTTCGATCCAATAATCTTTTCAAGTTTTTGTTTTGAAACTTATGCCCATGCTTTTGCTATTTAAATAATATTAATTGCAATTTTATTATTAATAATATATATATATATATTAAAATAATAAATTTTTAATTAAATTTCTTTACAATTTTTATTTGCTTGATTTTTCTTTCTAAATTTTGATTTTAGTTATTTATAAGCGAATTTTCTTTTTTCAGGAGTTCACTCAACTCCTTTAAAATAATAGTTAATATAATTTGAGCTCATTTGGGACCAATGAAAAATCTAATTATAACTAATAGTTCCCTATATACTAGGTTCACTATATCGTGGTTCGAATGTAACCTGATTTTATACCAAAAATTTGGCATATTTCTTAAATTCTCTTTGTCACTTATGAGAGTTATGCAAGTAACTTAATAAACCATGTATTGACTTCAAAATATCTGAAGCTCATGAATTATGTTGAAAAGAAATGGAAATGCTATCATAGCTGTTTGCATGCATAGTATACGGATAGATTTTCAAGGATTTGTTTTGTCTTTTGTAACATACTTAAATATTTTTTTTTTTATTTCAAACAAGATGAATGGTTCAAATTCTTTTAGGCTTGGTAAAATTGCAGCATCTCATATATAACAAAACATGGGTCTGATCGATTAACATAAAAATTCGGATTTTGAATGATTACAATCTGTACTGGATTTTGCAGAAAAAATGTATTATACAACACAAATTTATTCTGTGTAAAGTAAATATTTCGAGATAGTTTAATGTTTAAAGTCGTAACATCCCCATAGTAAGGTTTAACTGGCTATTATAAATTATTTAGATTGATTTACTTTTAATTAATTAATTACTTAAGGGTACGAGGACATGACTGGGGGAAATAAAATTCCGAAATTAAGACTATTTCTTTTGTGGCATTTTTGTTTTAGAAACTGTTAGTAGAACTTTGGAACTTTGTGGGTCTAATAAAATTATTTTAGTCTTTTTATTGAACATTTTTGTTCAAAAAAACGTTTCCTTTTTTTTTTTTTTTTTGCTTGAGTTCAATACGGACATGATTTATTGGATATATTTGTAATATGGTACGCTTTTCAAAAATAACATTCCATTAAAATTCAAATATATATTTACTTCTCATACAGAAATAACACAATAATATAGTGAACTAATTTTTTAAATAATACTTTCGTGTATTTTCATTAAAAAAATTAAAGAACTTCGTAATTTTAGAAAATTAATTATTTTTCCTTTTTTCAAATAAAAATTATTTTTTTAAAACTAAGTTATTACTTAGAGAAAATGTCTTAGGTTTGCAATATGTATAAATACCCTTAATAGAGGCATAAAAATTTGGAACCATATCGTGTAATGGTTTACTTTAAAATGGTTTCCAAATGCAAATATATAACACGAATCATGTCCATATTCAACTTAGAGGGGAATAAAACTATTTTAACAAAAAATAATTTTTATAACTTCATAGAATAATTAAAATATAATTATAAGACATGCAAGATATTTAAGCTATACAAATAATTTGAAAAGATATGTATCACAAAAACAAGGAGTGTTGCAAACGATATTTGAAATTTCTTCGCATGTCTGGTTCCCTTAAGAATTGAACTTAACTTCAGCTGACTTAAACTTATAAAATATAGTATATCATTAAATATATCATATACCATTTTGCCAAAAATAATGATAGTTTAAAAGGAATTAAAAATGTATTCATTTAAATCTTTATTTCCAATGATTGTAAAAAATTATAGAATCATGCCTTACATTTTCTTAAGAAATGGCATTTTGATTTGTAAAAAATCAGTCTTCAATTTTATCTTTTAACTGTAGCAAATTTGAAATTTACTATCTAAGAGAATATTTTTTAATTTGAAAAGAAAAAAAAATTAAAATTAAGTTTCTTGGAAGATGTTCAGTCGTTCATTAAGTATTGCATCAAAAATGTATATATCATATTCTAACAATTTTATTTTTATTTTTAATTGAATAATTTCTTTATCATTAGAGGAATTACGTATTTTTAAGAAAAATATTATATTTCCTATCTTTTCCCCCTTTTAATTAGATACAGACATACAGTTTTCTTCATAGAGATCATCAAGTAGATAATTTAAAAGAAAAAAAAAATGTGTTTTTTAGTCTTATAAATAATGACATACATTTCGGAAAGGGATGAATTTTTTTCTTCCAATAATAATCCAAGCAATTTCATTAAATATAATCATATAAAAATAATCTTTCTTTAAAAAAACTATATTGCAATCTACTTATAAGTAATTGATTACAAGAGGTTTTGAATCGCTAGCTTAGTTTGTCCATTACTTTTATTCTGAGCCTTTCGATATGTTTTTAAGTTTATTTAATTTAATTTTTTTTATATTTGAGGTTTATAGATGATTTTAAAAAAACCAACTAAGCTTAATCAAGGGAAAAAAACTGGTTTAGACTATATTTACTTTACTGAACATAAGAATAATTATTTTCCATTTCAGTAAGAGGAGTGATATTTCATTTTTATATTAATCGAATGAAAAAAAACCCAAAAGAATATGAAAAATAAAACTACATATTTGGATTCTAATGTTAGCAAGATTTTTATTTTGTAAAATACCATGAGAAATATAAAGCTTGATTTTTTTTATAGAATGAAAATCCGTTTTATTTGAAAACCTCTTAAAAGGTACATAAATATCATATTAATAAATTTAATCTCTTTTAATATTCTTTTAGTTCTTAATGCAAAGTGAAATAGATTAAGTTATATTTGCTTTAATCTCTCAAAAAATTATTTGTCGATTTGTACTGGGCAATTGTATTAAGAAAGAAAGGAGAATTGTATTAAGAAGTTTAATGCCAATATTTTACATTACACACTTTCATAAGTGATGTAGATTTGTGAATGGTAACTAAATTTGTAATAGAAGTTCTGATAACGTGGCAAAATGTGAGAATATGTATTTAATTTTAAAAACAATAGTCTCACATGAAGTCCAATTACATAAAAGTGCCAAGAGTAGTATAAGTCTTATATGCATGCCCAGTTTAGTATAAAGATAATTTCAAAGAATATTTTGTTTCTGTAATAAAAAGAGGACCTCCACGTTTTGTAAACTCCTTAATTTCAAAAATAAACACTGTATTCCACAGTAATTCGGCTTGTAGGAGAGGAATGCTACATAGAGAAATAACTAAAGATGCAGCATAATTTTATTTTAATTACCTGTAAAAGCATTTACACAATTTACTTATATAATAGATTAGCTCATTTGGAATTAGTAATCAATCTAACTGAAAATGTATAAACCTAAAAAGAAAATTACAAAGGATTTGCAGCAATTACAATTATATATTTAATGTTGTTTTTGGTTTGTTCTAAGAATTAGTAATGAAAATTAATTACAAAAATAGAAAGAAAACACATAAAAGTCCACCCTTATCACACATCCCCTACTGCAATCCTAATTAATTTTATGTAGATAGATTTACAGTTACATAAATAAATGAGAAGACGATTGTTCAACAATAACATTCATTAATATTCTTTATGTTATGAATGTACTTTTAGTATTACTCTCTCTCAAAGTTCATTAATCTTCATCGTACCTGAATTATAGTTTCTAATAATAATCAAAGTTCATTCTATTCAACTCACTTGGGTTCAAGTGAATAAAACCACAAAGTTTGTGAGTTCGATCGGGAAATCTGAGTTCTTCCTAAATGAAATCACTCCACAAAGAATATTCGTTTAAGTTTATTTGCTACCGATATTCATCTGTAACTGTACGATTTATGGCATCCGCCATCTAACAGCCAAAAACTGTTATATTCAATTATGCTCAGAGTTAATAAAATAATTCACTCAAATATATTAATTACACATCTAAACTTCAAAAATCTAATCTGCATTCGTCACACATGTTATTTTATTTGGTTTTTGTGTTTATTTTATACAATTTGAAATCGGTTAGTTGAATGAAAATTGCGCATAGCCAAGTTTACAGATTTTGCCTAATCATATTTTGTTCTAAGTATATGAGTACTTTTTAAAGTCAATAATACATTGTAATTACATTTATTCAATGACAATGTTTTTCATTTAAAATGTAGTAAAATGTCCCACTTCATACAAAAAATTATTGCATTTTTATTTCATTATGACTATTTTACCATGGCTGTTAATAATACATAAGTATTAAATATGTTTAAGATCAAATAACTCTGCAAAATACTTGAAAAAATATCTGAATGCGGAAAGAAAATATTGCAGCAATTTCTCAATATTTCTTGTTATATTAAGGGGATACTATTCTATAAAAGAACAAAATATCGAACAACTTTTTTATTACCTTTTTTAATGTTATTATTTTTCTTAATGTATGTAAGTAGTTTCATAAGCTATTTATAACTGCATTAAATAACGTATGTATCCCTCCAATGTTCTTATTATTTCAAGACGAAATAATGAACAGCCGGGATGGCTTCAGGAACAAACATTATTTAATACTTGACACGTTCCACAACACAAGACATGATACAAAAACACACACACATATATATATATATATATATAACAGAGATTCACGAATATCACTCCATCATTTTGTTAAGAAGTCATTCGTCTCCCATCCAGCTTGCGCTTCTAAACAAAAAGAACATGTGGCGCCATCTGGCTATCGTTCAATAGTACATAGAAGGTAGCGCTAAATTACGGTGTTACACGTATTATTTAAATTCCAGATAACACAGACCTTAAAGTCATTTCATTAATCTACCAAACTTTAAATTCCTTCTTATTCTTTTTCAGGACGGTCATGTACTTAAAATGCTAAGGCATCTTTTGTAATAAATATGAATTGAAATTATTTTGGGATGCTTTACATAATCTATTTGATAATTATGTACGTAGAGTGAGGATTTAGATAAATAATGGTTTTTTTTAAAAAAATCCACAAACTAGATTTATCTATTTTTTTCTTACAATTTTCTAGGGGTTTCGTAGTATTTAATGATAAATAATTTGTAAAGCTATTAATAATACTTGTATATTTACGCCAATGCATATAATTGTAGGAAACATTTCTAGGAAATGAAAGGAAAACTATTAAAAATAATAAAACTCGTAGTAGTAGTAGTAATTTTAAAATACTGAAATATTTTGAAAAAATTAAAATTACCGTGTGCTTGAAAATATTTTTTCCCCTAAAATGCAGATTTTACGTGTGCTCAAACATTGGTAAATAAAAACCTTTCCTTACAAATATCATGTACTTAAAATTAGTAATTAACTAATAATTAAAATTAGAAAACTAAATAATTAGAGTAATTAACAGGGTAATATGTTCTCATACATACGATTTGTTCTAATTTTCTTTCGTTATCTTGTTACTTTCAAGTTTGAGTCAAGAATATTTCGAATCAAATCATTCTAACCAATGCAAATGATTTATATCTTCTCTTCAAAAATAAGCCACTTGCCCGAAACTAAAAAAATAATTAAAAGGAGTCTGCAAAGTGTTATTTTTTACATTAGTCGAATATAATAAATACAGAAAGTAGTAACATTTTCTTGCAATAAAAGTCTAAAGTAATTCAAAGATTGCATCAGGAGGATTTAAAAACGATTCGTGAAAATGTATTGCAAGGCTTATGAATTTAATTACTTAAGCAACATCCTAAGATTTATCAAGAATATAGCATGAAAACTGACTTTAAAAATATGAAAAATACCTTTGAGAATAAGTGAAATCCTTCATTGAGAAATGTAGAAAAAAAAAACAAAAAGGAATTGATATTAACTTTTCTATTTTGTAATGAGTGCAATCATTAATATGTTCTGATCAGAGTATTTGAAACTAATTATATTGATACAGATATATATGCTTATCAGTCTATATTTCTCTTGACTAAATAAAAAAGAAATATACTAAATAGTTTGTTATAATCCCTAAAATAATAATGAAGTCTATATATTTTTAAAAGTGGTGTATATAGAGAAGATACAATGAAAAATTTAATATACAGAGAGACAAGAATACATTTATTTCATATATTTAAGTATTTTGTAAATGATGTCTGGTAATAAATGGATTATATACTATGATAGCAATATAAGCATGAATACTGTAAATTAACCAGATACTTTTAAAGCATAGCTTAAATTTGATGAGTAATATTCATATTTATGTTTGAAAAGAATTTGAATCACTGAGGAAGTTAAAAGCTAATAATGGGATTTAAGAACATCTGGGAAATTGAAAATAAACTATACATGATTTCCTTACATTTATTCTAAATTAAAAATGGTGACTAACTATTCATAACATAGAAAGTTAAGAATAGTCTTGCAAAACTTATAATTTCTATACAATTCAGATAAGTTATTTTACTGTGAGGAAACTTTTAATAATGATATGAATATGGTTAAAGAGATTATATTAATGTATTTTTCTTTCACGACGATATTATGGTAATTTTATGAAAAATACTTTTATTCTAAATCATTTAGATTAAATTAATTATTGAGCCTCTCTCTCTATTAAATTTTTGTTGTCTCTCTCCCTATTACGCCTTTGTTAAGATATGCAACGTGGATAAATCTTACAACAATGTCAAGTTATATTCTTAGATTCTCAGTCATTCACAGTTACTTGCGGTATTAGTAGGTAAGCACAAAAAAAAAAATAGTACTTTAAATTTTATTTTTGTATTGACTAGTGCGAATTTTCTTTTTCCTAAAGATTTAAATCTTGATTATTAATATTAAAATATTTTTTGCAATATAGGAAAACTCTCTGGGTTTGATTAAAAGTCTTTTTTTTTTACTTTTTTTAAATTTCTAAATATAATAATATTTGTAATCTACCAGGAACTCTTTCATTCGCATATTGTAAAATGATTTGGTGAATTTTATAATCTGGTCTTAATTTATTTGAAAGGTTGTGTGTTTGGTGATTACTCGAATGAAGGAAAAAAAGAAAAAAAAATTAAAATAACATTTTTGTAACGTAAAGAAGAAAAAAAATAATTATACGCATATTTATAAAAATGACATAATGAAGTTGAAATAGTTTCAATTTGCGTTAGAATGATTTAAATAAAATACATTTCCACCGTTTATGTAAAACATAAGGAATTGATGCATTCATTTTGTGACATATAGATATGATAAAAAAAAGTATCCTTTTCAGTAATCTAAAAGTATTATAAAGGTAGTAGTATCTTTATGAGTTTGAAAACAAAATTATAAATAATAATATTTTTTAAGCAATAGACAGCTTTATTTCCCTTAAAAATTTTTTTGAATGAAATATAAATATTCTGATTATCAAATTGGATAAATAAAAATGTTACTAAAAACTAATTGATGTGATTAATGTTCCCAATTTGCTTAAATTAGTAATTATTATTTTTAGAATATTGTTAATAACTTAGGTACTACAACATTGTTCAATACTATTTTTATTTTATTTTATGCTTTTAGAAGAGGGGAGTGTAGAATAGTTATAAAAAGGAATTTCGGAGCATCAAATATATTTTGAATATCATCTGGATAACATTGAGCTGGATATAAAATTTTGAAAAACAATTTAAAAAGATATTTCCACTAAATATTCATCACCATAATCATCGCTTGATATCAAGATATTCATTAACTAAGGTGAGGTTCTCGGAAATTGAAGTTTGAGAGATGAGGGATTTCAAGTAAATATACGATCGATTATATAACTAATAGTAGTTTTAATATTTATAAAATTTTACTTTTTTAAATCTTCAAGCAGTGCAATAAAAAACATGAACTCAACATATCTTAAATAGTTATGAAACAATAAATGTATCAAAGAAAAATGGTTTAAAAAGTAATACGTAATTAGAAAATTATTCGCTTCTTTCATATACGAACCCTATCAAGAATTTATGTATAAGTTATCAAGGTATTTATCCATAAATTATAAGCTCATATATGTATTGAAAATCTAGACTGATCTTGTTATATAATTCAATACTTTTATTCCATTGATTTGAGAAAGATATTTTTGACGTTCAGGAATATCGAAATCATTCTAGAAAAGGATCAGTTAACAATATTAACTAAAATTCATATTTCAGCGAAAATTAAAAGCAGCAATTGAATTTAAAATGTTTAGCTTATAAAGCCAAATCCTTCTTTCCAGATGCAGATTTATTGGGATATTTGTCATAAGCAGTACAGAACCTAAAAAATGAAATTATCTAATAAGATTAATTGAAGGAGAAAACGTCAAAGAAAACTTAGTGGATAATCAAAATATTTTTTTTAAAAAAACGAATTTAATTCTTCTTAATTCATAATTATCTTTTGCAATGGATGTTATAAGATACAGAATTACCATTTATATTTTAAATAAAAATTCATATTTACATAAAAATACCTGGATGTTTTTTTAAATCAAATTTCTTGCAGATACGAAACAGACAAATGTTATTTCATTTTAATTGTAAGTAAAACATTAAATGTCAAAAATAGTGCAAAATTATGTTTACGAATGTTAAAAGAAATGCTTTTTGAGTAACTTTTATAAGGATTATATAGTTGTAATAACTGGTTTCAGATCTAAAATGCTTCTATAAACTTTTCACAGCACATAATTATGTATATTTATATATGAAAGCTGAAAAGGTATTTTTAAAAAAGTGCAGAATTTTTTTTATTATTCTTTATCTGAAAGGAATAGAAACATATAAGTTTACAACAAATTCATTTCGATTTTTTTTTGGTGTTTCGTTTTCATGACCTACTTAATTCTAGGAACACAGAGTTTGAATGAAATCATAGATAAAATATATTCGATATTCCATTTATTGGACTTTCATAGAATACATTTTTTTTTACAAAAATGAATTGTTCGATCATCTTTTAAAACTGAGTTTTTCATATTCAGTAAAAACATACTTTTAACTATTGTTAGTTAATTTTTTCATTCCGGTAAACAACAAGAATGTATTTCATATGAATATAGTATAAATTGCATTTTTCGTTGATAGAATAAACATTAAAAGTACGGTTTCAAAAGGCTATTCTTTTATATTCTAATCTGTTTTACTTTTAACCTATGTTATTTTTGTAATTTTTAAAAGTATTTGTAATTTTAAATGAAACATTTGTGGTTCTTAGAAGTCTCTAAATAATTTTAGTCACTGTTGAAATTGATTGTTGCTTACGAATTTTAATACACTTCAAGACAAATGAAATACTATAATTTATGAAAACGTTGGTTTGTGAACATGGAAATGGAAAAAATAATAGAAAATAGTATGTTAGAATAATATGATCTAAATATCTGAGAAAAATGTATTTGTAACCATTCGTTACAATGTATTAACGCTAATTCCAATTAGATTATTTATAAAATACATTTTTAAACTAATCGGAACTTCTTGAAATATGCACGGTTAGTAATTTTTGAAATTCATTGATAAATACTTGAAGATGAACAAAATAATTAAAATCAGTTCAATGATTCCTTGTTTGATGCAAACCAAAGTGTCAGGATTTAAGAATTACAACAGAGTGAAATAAAACTAAAAATTCTAAGTCTTACTTTTTTTAAAATGGGACTAACAGCGATTAAAATCATATGAATACAATGCATATAATATGGAATCAAACAAAAAAAAAGCTTTATTAAACTCATAGTATCGTTACACATTATTGTCTATGCCCTTCCCTTACTGCAATGGTTGCTTCTAATTGTCTCAATGCTCACCACCAGATTGTCCAACAGTTCTTGAGGGAAAAGCACAAACTCATTAATCAACCTCTGTTTCAGTTTTTGGGAGTTCTCCGGAGGATGTAATCATCCGCAAGGCTTCTTCGAGCATCCCACACATATTCGATGAGATTTTAATCAGGGGAGAACGCTAGCCAATCCATTCGAGTGATACCTTCACTTACCAGTAGCTGCTGACATCAACAGTCCGGTATACAATGCATTGTCATCTTTAAAAACGAAGTCTGATCCAATAGCACTTCGGAACAGACGCATATGGGGAAGGATCACCATCTCACAATAGCGATATCCGGTTACGAAACATCTGTCGAAAATGTGGAGCTCAGTCTTCCCGGTCAGCTTAAAGCCTTCCAAGGCGACAACTCCAAGGCTACCGTAACTGTCTCTTTAGGTGATGTTACTGGGAAGAAACCGTGTCCAAACCTCTCTCCAAATCAGCTGGTGTTGAGAATGGCTTTTGGCACTGAAACGACTCTCATCCATAAAGAGGAAACGAATCCATTCATGAGATGTCCAGTTTTTGTGCTCTTTACACTACTCTAAATGGTGCTGTCGATGTCAACTTTCAAACGGATACAGCGTTTAGTAAGGCAACCGAATTAGCTACTTTTGTGAAGGTGTCTGACCACAGTAAACAGCGACACTTGTCGTCCTGTTGCTGTACACTGTTGCTGAGCAATGACGCTTGCTGACTGGTATCAGGATCTTTTCACCTGCAGGACGATATATCAGTCATCAATTGCAGTTATTTTACTAGGGCGGCAACCAACAACTTTTCTAACATCTGTGCCTATGGTTTGGAGGGCTTTCCAAGCGCGCGAAGCGACATTTTTATTGATTCTGAACTCTTAAGCTTCACTGGTCAAACTACGCTTCTCCTTCAGCTTTCCGATCATTCTTGCATGTGTGAAATTGTCCAGGTGATTTATTCTAGCCATATTTCATCAAAAAACTCACTTGCACTTGAAGCAAATATCTTTAATTGCTCATCTATCCTTTTTTTTTTATTGTAGTCTTGAAATGTGCGAGTGGACCACACGCGTTTTGCATACACTCACTTCGTCTATGACGTTTTGCTCCTAAATTTGGTATCACCTTTCTACAGAATTGCGTGTTCATTACACTGATCGCAATAACCCCTTTTCTGTAATTCCATGGCTATCTGCTTGAAATTTATATTGTTGCTTGAGATTTGAACACCAGTGTATGTAAAAGGAATATATATATATATATATATATATATATATATATATAATTTTGTTTGAAGGAAACATATACTACCATTGCAACACGAGAGTTAGGTATGAAAAGTAATTTCGTTTCCGATACATCGGCACGCAAGTTATTTCTTGTAATATTGTTCTGAATTCTCTAAATTACAAAGGCAAATGAAATGTGTTATTACTTTTTAATCATATGTACTTCATTTCTTTAGCTTTGTTTGCGTTATTGATTTTATTTCATTCATTGAGGTCAAGTTCGTTGCCCAAATTCTTTAAGAGAAATTTACAAAGGGCTAATATTATTTACATATAAGTTAAAATTAATTAAGAGTAATTGTAAAAGAAATCAAGAGAGAAAGAGAGATTCATGTAGAGTGATATGAAAAAAGGACTTCATATATTATGTGAGTTATTATTATTCATTATTGTATCTGTTACATGGATTTAACTTTGAAAGCCATGATGTAACTATTTTGTATTCGGCTGGTGTCTCCTTATTTTTAATTTATTTATTTTATACTAGATTGATATTTGCATTTTTTTATGTTATTCAATTATATTTGCATATACATACATATTTATGTTCATACATACATTTTTATATGTTTAGCATTACATTATTTATTTTTTTCCTACGATGCATCTTATTTTATATTTAAATATGTAAATCTTGGAATTTTATTTAGTTTAATAAAAAAATCCGATTTAATTTTTAGTACATCTTACATGAAATCGACTTTTCAGTGAACTATACATCTTTAGAAGTATAAAATATTTATATTAAACAAAAAGGTAACATATTGTTGGAAATATGTCAAAGATATAGTTAAGTTGATAGATATAGTTAAAAGATAAGTTGGAAATATGTCA
>BMAW01101892.1:41457-66604 GCA_019974015.1 Nephila pilipes | reverse complement strand
TAGTTAAGTTGATAGATATAGTTAAAAGATAAGTTGGAAATATGTCATATTCCAACTTATTATGAACTGTAAAAAAAATTCATGGAAAGGAAAAAAATTACAGAATTAATTTAAAAAATTAATTTCTCATTAAGAACATTCATCAGAAGCATAAGAAAGCTCCCCTTATTTTTATTATACACCTATTTGAATTAAATATTTAAGATTAAAATAAAATCTGAATTAAAATTACTAAAAACTATAATAGTTTCTTCAACTCTTAATGTACGAGAATTTAAAACTTTTTGGGAAAGTTTTAAAATGTATTTTTGTACAGTATTTGGGTGAAATAGCTATAATTAATATAATGTGCTTATTATTATTCATTTTTTTAATACTAATTAAGGCAGAACTTGTTCTTTCAAAGAAAACCCGATATTAAGCTGAAACTTGCATTAAAGTAAAAAGAAAATTCTTTGCTCAAGTTCTATGCATAAAGTCTTTTCAAATAAAAGTACAGCTTATATTATTATAAATATTTCCGCTACCTAACCGTAAAACAATCTTAATACTAAGTACTCTACTATGGCATGTGTGTACATGTAATATGTATTACTTACGTATGTATATATATATATATATATATATATATATATATATCGACCTTAGTGAAACTGATTTTAATTTCTGACCAAACATTTTTCATGAACAAGTCTTAAAATTATTTCGGCAAGTAGGGACATTGGTAAACTTACAAAAATAGACTCAAGGTATAAAGTCAACTTTCCATTGATTGATCTTCCAGGTTCAAGGTTGGATGGTCGATTTTTCCTCCATCATGTCATATCTGTGCAAAAACTTTGATGATTTATCAAAAGGGAAGTGACTTAGAATTGATGATAGATCTAAATGCCAGAAACCCCCTCCAAACATCAAGGAAGAGTGAAATTTGCATTTTTCTACCACTCAATCTGTCACGACTCGTCTTTCATTCTTTTCCAGGAAAGTAATTACTCGTTGTGATTTAAAAGTCGGAGCTTGCCGTAGACAATCAGCTTTTCCTCTTACTATTTCAAAGGCGCATAAATTCTTTCACTTCAGAAAAAAAGGAGAAATCGCTATTCGGGTCTGAAAATTTTACTTTAGTTTTCCGACTTTTTGTCATCTAAAAAAGAAAGGGTAGAGCACTGAAAAGAAAATGGTTTTCTTGTCTTATAAATTTCATTTGTAATGATTTTCAAAAACAAAAACAAAAGATGTAATGCATTTTCGTTTTTGTTTTGATAGTTTCCTATTTTCTCGACGATGGTCAACGAAATGAATTTGGATTTCTTCTATTTTTGTGTTTCCCTGGTATCGGTTTATTTCTGTAGTTCCATTTTGTCGTGAATTGTAAGCCTTTTTGAGACGAAATTATATTGTTTTCTTACCTATAAATTTAAAAACTTTTATTGGAAATTTTCTTTAAATGTAAGTTATGTAAATGTGCAGTAATTGTAAATTACTGTAATAAAAAAGCAATTAATATGTTCGACTACATTTCTAAAAGTTTTCAGTTGAAATGAAATATAATTCTTTAATATTAAATAAATGCTTCGCTTATTCTAGATATTAGTTGAGACAAAAATAACAATTTATTACTTTTGAGTTGGATAAATACATTTATATGATAAATATTTTAAAAGTTAATTTTTTAAGTCAAGTAAGTAATAAATTAATGCTAATCCTAAAATCCTAAATATTTATGAAAAATGTCATTCGAATAACTGTAGCTGTAAATTGTTACGAGCTGAAAATAAATGGAAAATAGAATATATATATATATAATATTAGTAATTTATTAGTAAATTAAATGTTATCACAATTATCGTGTTTCCCACAAAACCACTCTGTAGCGCTTAGAGAGTCTATGTTTCAGCAGAATTGAATGCATAATGAACGTTCAATTGTGAAATTATAGCGAACTTTTTATTGGGTCCGCAAAATTTTAAGTTAAGTTATTCCAAAAATAATTGTCAAACTTTTCTTTTTCGTGATTACGTTACTTAATGATGGTTATAAAACCTAAGAAATAATTAAACAAATATCCGAGAAAATTATATTCAGAAAAAAAAATCATTTGACTAGAACGATTGGTTTCATTAACGTCGCACTCAGAAGCCATACGAGAGCTATTACCAACCACCCTCGTAATTTTAAACCTCAATTATATGATGAGGACCACACCTAAACTGGCACCTCCCTCTTCTAATTTCCTCAACAATCCTTTGGAAGGACTTTAAACCTCTGCAGTTTTAACAGGCCTCAGCCGAAGCTGCAAGATGGGGCTTAATTTTATCTCAAGGTATAAGTTAAAATAATAAATGTAACTATGTAGAATTTAATAACAGTATCCTTTTATTACGTAGAAACCCTGAAAAAATTGGCAAGAAAATTTTATGCTAGCTACTAATATTTGTACAATATTAGTAGCTGGCTGCTACTAATATTGTACAAATATTGCAACTATTGAAATATTCAAAGAATACAACCAGTATTTATCACGGTGAAAGGAAAACATAACATTACATGAATACAAAAATGGTGACGGAAGATATTTTATTATCATTTCTTTTTATGAACTATATTAATGAATTATGAACTTGAATTCTTTATATGCATCGCTCTCTTTGCGCACAAAAAATGTAAGAATTGTTTCTTCTCAAATTTAAACTGATATTTCCATATTACTTTTCGAAAAACTCTTAAAAAACCGAAAATTTGGGCAAGTAAATAGTTGTAGTAAACTATATAATAATATATTTACAAAATGGATAACGTCTTCTTTCACGGATCAAGATATATATATATATATATATATAGAAAATTGTTTGCTTACACTTATTAAACCTATTTTTGATCGGCAGTAATGCAGTTGAAAAATTCGGTAGGCAATAGATTATTTTATTTATATATAAAAGTATAACACTAAAGAGAAAAAAAAAATAAAGGTTTTTGTTAAAAAGGCTTTTCATATTTCTCTATTTTCTCGATGGTGTTTCCAAAGATATATTTGAGAATACCTTTGTAGAAATATTTTCTAATGGTAATTGTTTTCAGTTGAAGTCCATTTGTTTTGTAAAGCATATTTGTTTTTAAAAAAATGTGCTTTATATTTTGTTGTTTCCAAATTATGTATCACTATACAAATCAAATATCTACGTCGAGCCACCAAGTATGAATCTCTCAGGTATGTCAATTTTAATTATGAAATCATTAACATTAGTTCTATTGTTATAACAATGCAATGAAAGCACTAATTTATGATATTCTTATTGAATAATTTGCTATTCATTCTCTTTGATTATCATCTTTGATCAGAGCTTTCTCTCTCTCATTGTAAGACCATTTAGCCTTGTTAATTATTAAAAATAGTTAATCTCCCAATTCATTATTATACATGAATTAATCAATCAGAAAGGTGCAAATCCATTTCAGGTAGCATGTCTGTTTGATTTACATTTTTAGTAATTATCTGAAGTCTTAGAAATTTCCCAATGGTATTTATGTTTTTTTAGTGTACTCCGTTACGTAAGTCAAACCTTTCCTATTTTTGACTTTCCAAATAAGATCTACTCTCCAATCTATTATCTAATAGTTTTCGACTTTATTAGAGTACGTAATACAGACGTGATCTAGACTTGCTAGTCTTAGGGACCGACAGTAACGCAATACTAAAAAAAATATTTTACTTGTTCAATAGGGAATCCTAAAAGTCTTTTTTTTTTGTTATATTGAAGATAACAATATTTCACTGTCTATCAAAAAGTAAGAATAATATGATTTAAAATGAAACTGAATTGTAACATTAAATACTAGGTATAAATGTCTTGTTAACATAAAATTCATGAAAGGACTTGAAGCTTCGGAGACCAGTATTGTGTTTGACGTTGTCCGAGGATTATTGATTGAAATATTGATATTTATAACAATATCACGAGATCTCAATTTAAATCAAATTAACATGGTAGTGAATGAAATTTTAAAGGGTATATATATATATATATATAAATTTATAAAGGGAGAGAGATTTGGGTATGACTTAAAAATGAAGCCAAAGTAAAAAACTCATATTACTGGAATGATTGTAATATGATCAGTAAAAATTAGCTTGCAAATTATATTAATTATATCCAAATTAAAGCTATTCTAATTCTATGAATTGCATTTTTACTAACCCACTAATAGTATCTTTTGTTACTTCGTAAGCTCTCTCACGTATTTATTTTCAAATAACTGTTGGTCTTCTATGTGAAGTTATTTGATTTCAGAACTTCATCTTGTGAACAAATAATGATTTATGTAAATTAGTATTACTATATATTGAAGTGTAAATGATAGGATGGTTGGGGGGTGATCAGTTCGTTCAGAGATCGAGATTGGAGTGTGTACTTGTATATGCTTCGAAGAATTTAAAGGTAGAGTAACATTTAGTGAACACTTCATTGGTGCCACAAATGATTACAAAGAGATTAAAATTGGAACTGGATTCAGTATATTTGTTCCTGAATGCAATCCATTTTTGCAGATATTTATATAAATAGAATATTTAATTTATCTTAGGTCATTCTTAATACCAATATTGGTATCATTCGTATATTTGTATTTATTGGTATCATTCGTAATACCAATATTGGTTGTAATTTCTTCTTGAATACCAATAATATAGCTTAAACATTTGGCAGTATTATTATTTAATTGACTGCTTGCTTAGTGAAATTTTATAAAACCAATTATGAGTAGCGATACTGGAAGGAAGCAACTTTCATAAATAAAATTTGTTTCATGATATTAAAAATTCATTATAATGCTAAATTAATTAATCTGGCATTTTTTTATATGTTTAAAATAGGAATTAAACTGTAATATTGTTATTAAAATATAGCTTATTGTAGGATAACTAGTCTTACATTTTATCGAAAAAATTACAAAAAAGGGACAAGACCACTTTCATATTATGTAATATCTCTGCTTACATATAGATACCAAATGCTACTTGCTTTGATTTCTATATCTCTTGGTGGTCAAAATTCTACTTAAATTATGGTCATTCACTCTTCAAGTCAATTTCATGTAGGACTTAAAAAAAATGTGTCTAAGATTCCTTTATCATACTTTATTTTATAGAATAATTAAAAATGCTTTCTAGGGTTATGTAAGATATCAAATGAATTAAGAAACTTTAATTGATGGATTGGTTTTAGTTTATTTTTATTAAATATGAATTACATGTGTTTCTGAAGTTTTTTAATATTGTTATTGAATTCTCTTTTTTAAACCAGATTATATATAAAAATAAATAGTTTTCAAAATCTGAGAGGTTGTGAAGAATATCGAGTTTGCATATTTTGACGGTGGACCAAAATATAATGTTTTTAATTCACTTAATTCAATCTGTATATTGCGGAATACATGTTTCAGCAAGCATACATTCGTCCGATACTTCAATTAATCGTTCGGGATTAAGGCACAGAATCAAAGACCGACTCTTTATAACAATAACATACAACTTTTATAATAGAATAGTCTTTTACATAAAAATTAGAAGCTCCGAATTTAGAGTAAATATAAAATAATTGTTTCTATTTTAAAGAAATTAATTAAAATCATACTAAAAAGTTTCAGCCCAGCTAAATTTACTAAATACTTATAACACTACTTCTTTATCTATCATAACTAAACAATGTGGTATGTACAATTAAGAATTTTAAATTAATTACTTATAATTACAAACGAAATATAATCCTCTTAATTTTAATAGCATAGCATTAAAAACGAACATATTTTAATTAACTTAAGAGTTTTTATTCCTTCTTAAAATATTGTAACTTAGGAGTTTAAATAAAATTGTGATAAGTTATTTGTTAATTTTCGATTCATTGATTACTTTTCAGTTTAATAGTTGAACTAGATGTTTAAGACAGCACATGAATGCTCACTTTGTTCTTCACACCTCTACAGATATCAAACTAAATGTTAATCTTAACTTAAAAGAGAAATGCTGAGCTTCGTAACTCATTATGTGAATAGTTAGAATGGTAAAGGAATTTTTCTCTTTCCACCCGTCATTAAGAATAAATATATGCGTTATGTAAGAGGAAAAACGCATTTTTCTTTATATTATCGAACCACATTTATTAAATGTAACCATATAACTTCTTTTCTCAATACATTGGAAACTAATGGAAATGAACGAATTATTATAAGTTTTGTATCATTAGTTTAATAGTGAAATTCCATTTTTGTTGTTCATTTTTCAGGATTATTTTCTATTCCATAGAAAAACTCATTTTTGTGCATTGATACTCTGAGCTTATTATAAAATTTAAAAACTGAAAAGAAAGAAAATGAACTAAATTCTTTCGTACTACTATACTAAGTAAAAAAAAAAACTTTCTTTTTGAGAAAGATAAGTGATATTTCATTTTTTATTTCCTGGAATTAAAAAAAAATGCAATTATGAAACAAGGAAGAAGACAAGTTAGGACTTCTAGATTGGCAATTTTGGAGATGTTTCCATTTCTGAAAGATACGACAAACAATGTTTACTGGGAATATGTTTTTTTCTCTTCTCACAAATATTTGTAATTGAGCTTGACAAGAGTTTCAAATAGAAACTTTGTGTCAGTGGAATAAATGTAGTCTTTTTTTTATGAATTGAAAATATGAAGTAGAATTGAGTAAATGTGATTAATGAGTAAATTTGTTTTTGCTAAAGTTGTTCGAGAAATTAGTTTTGTTAGCAGTTATTCTTAGTTAGATTTCTTCTCATTCGGAGAAGTTATATTTAGAAAGAAAGATGTATTTTACCTTTACGATTAATAATCATTGCATTCGTAAATTAAAGTTTATCTTTATTATACAAATCATATACGAAGTAATATGAGGACTGTTAGTTTTGAACCTTGTAAATTTCAGACAAGGTCAAGTAAAGGTGACTACGCATGAGCTGTTGCCCTTCATCCTAGCTTTTACTAGTATCAGGACTTTGTATCTTGAAACATTTCTATCTTTAGTACAATCAGGTCTCCGTCCAGTGATTTTGATCCCCGTCCATTAATGAGAAAGTCCCCCGACTACTCTTCCCCACACCAAGCTATGGATTTAATTTGAAATTCACTTCCACTAAGCTTTGCATAGCAAGACCGGTATTTAGGGAAATCAAGATTCGAACTCGCAGGTGCAGTTGAACTTTCTCGTCCATTTATCACCTCTTGTTAAGGAACTGATAAGTAATTATATCTTATAGTATGTATACATGAAAATAACAAATTTAAGAGTTAAAAATACTTAAAACCAATAACAATATGAAAATGCCATAGTTTAACAATATGTGTAGAAATTTTAATGATATGCTTTGATGAAGCGAAAATGCAGTTATAAAGAAACATAACTGTTCTACATATATTGAAAATTTGGAAAGAAATACTTTTTAAAGATAATGCAATTTGATTTTATTTACAAAAAATAATTTAGGTAATTTGAAAAATGATTTCCCACAATTTCATTTTATTACTTCATTGTAATATTATATAAGCATTAAAAAGCATAAACTATACGATTATGCTACTTGAGTCAAAAATAACCATTAAAAGTGGATGGCTAATATTAATAGTAGAAAAGCAGATATAACATTACAAAAGTTTTCCTGACTTAGATAAATAAGTCAAAAAAATTGCAAAATAACTTCATTAATGTATATAATAAGAGAAAAAGGCTCAGTTGAATAAAATGATTAAAAGCTTTTATTGTATGAAAAAGGTAGTTTACAACATAATTAATTTTAAAGGTTTAACGGGTCAAACAGTATTTTAATATTAAGTATTCAATATCATACTTTTAGTGTACTCTTTAGTTACTGAGCGATACATCTCGGAAATTTATTTCATGCAGTTATTTAATTTCTTTTAAGCATGCTAATAACAGATTTAATTTTGTAACATGGGGATGATTTTGCTTCACATAAAAAGATAAAAGGTATTTATTATTATAATTAATTAACTTGCAAGTAACTTAAGCACCTGAACTTTTTTTACTGTTCTTTTTTATTTTACATTGAACAGAACATTAATTATACTTATTAGAGCTGTTTTGATAAATAGCTGTTACTTCACATTCAGCTCGCTCACAATGTATGGATCCATTTTTTTATTTTTGATAAAACCTTCTTTTTCAAAATATTTACAAACTTTTTTTCCTAGTAAATTTAAGGGAAACTTAAGTTTGATATAGAGAGATAACTATTAGTTACATTTCTTACTTATTTTTTTTCATCAAGACATATTATTAGCTCAATAGAACACATTAAATATTTATCAATATTTCATTACTTCATTAGAGAGTTAATACATTACAAAGCTCTGAACATTACACATTACAAAGTTCTTAACAATACTAAGATCATAATGTATATCATTGTTAAAGACTCTATTATACAATTAAGAATTTGTTAAAAATTTGGAATAAAGATTTATATATTATTTAGAATAACGATGAAATATTATGCATTGTCAAACAAATGTTTTTAATTCGAGGATTAAAAGAAGCAAAGAAAACTTTTTTATTCTTTGGTGTCACATTCCTGGTTTTTGATCCACTAATGATCCACTAATTATCAATGAAAAACAAACAAATGAAGGTGTCTGTTTCGCTAATATAAGAAAAAGTGATTAAATATTGTTCCAGAAGGAAATTTGGATAGGAGTCATTATAATATAATTCATTAAATTGTCAGGATATTTATGTAATAATTGTAAGTACATTTTATTTGTGGCTCTACAATAGCATGATAAATTTTTATTTGACAAAATATCTGAAATGGAATCAGGCAACGTCCAGATGGTGGAGCTTTCATTACAAATGCTTACATTATTTACGAGTTACAAGTGGTATGCTTAAGTTACTATAAGTTTTATCATCTATATTCAACAAATGTTTATTTGTTTTGTCTTAAAAACGTCTTGTGAATGGTTCTATGAGTACGTACTTGAAAAGGCAGAAGCGTAAATTTATTACAACATAATGAATTTACGATTTAATGAATATATTGAAGATAATATACAAAGAAACTGAAAAAAAATTAAATTTAATGTTTTCATTAAAAAAAACTTTTTTCATTTTCTTTTTTATCGAAATTACATTTCTTTCGTTAAAAACGCAAAATACTAACCTTTTATCTTAAGATAATTTGTTACTTTAAAATGTTGCTACATATTGTATTTTTCCTATTTTCATTACTATTAATTTTCATGAGAGGTTTTGTCTGAGCAGTTATTAAAAATTACGATTTAGAAAGAACTCAAAGTTTCATGAGCTTGAAACTTTTTCAGTTTTACTCTTCATATGGATTTTTTTAAATCATTCAAATTTTAAGAAATGTTCTCATTAAAAATATAAAAATGAAATAAATGCAACCAAAAATATGTGACTAAGATCAATAAATATTTTCAAAAATTTATTTTAAACTTGGTCGATTCTAACATTACAAATTCCGATCATATGCCATGTTAAGTGATGAATTCCTTAAGATGGATAGAATGCAAGTTTGGGTTTAAGACTAAGAAGTAACCGAGGTAGTATAATGGTCATAGTCGCGAGCTCACAGCCGGCGTTATTTCGTCGAGACGTGGGTTTGGGGCCTGACGTCACTAATGACCAGACGTGCATCAAGGCCGATACACGCAAGGCTGTCACGCTCTAAGTACTCCCGCGACATGATGTGAAAGTTTCGAGAGAGAGGTGCAATCTCAAGTATAGTCCTCCCTTTTGAGAGGTTCAAAATTACGAGGCACGTCACCAATTGTTCTTGTATTATTTCCAATTTCGACGTTAATCATTCACTTTAATAATTTACTTAACATGATATATTTTTCTCTTGCTGATTATTTAATCTCAGCACTTTGAGAAATGCAATGATTTAAAAGTGCTTACGACCGACAGACTGCGAGAAAGACTTACAATATCATCCCATTACGCTTAGAGAAAAACGCAGCATTTTTTTCTGCTAAGCATTTATACTAATTGCTTTAATTTTCCCATTTTTGCTGTTCATTTAGACTTGTTTTGAAAGGCTTTTAGACTTGAATTTCTTCAGTTGACTCATAACTTTTTTTTTTTCATTTCAAACTTAAATAAAGTAAAAGACGATTACATTCTAATTATACTGAGTGTTCCAAAGTTTATTTTTATAGTACTGAAAGGTAATGAGCTCATAAAACTCATATTCGTACAAACAATTTTGGATTAAGAAGTGGTTGCATTTTAGATGAATTGATCCAAGCCTCATTGTCTTAGAATTTCGTAAACAAGACTCAATGCTATTGTGTTTCAATTTAAGTTACATTTTGATGTTCAATGTGCTATTCAATTGTGTGTGATGTTTTGAGATGAAAAACATGAACAGCATAATCTTAGAGTTTCTAGTGTTGTAAAAATTCTAGTAATTGTATGAAAATTAAACCCATAGTATGTTTTTTTTATATCAGAGTCTTCAACCATGGTTTGTCAAATTTACTTACACGGTCATTGAAACAATGCAAAATACGAAAAATGTTATAAAATGCATTTATATTAATGGTCGATAACTAATTTTTCTTCAATAACTTTGGTTGAATTTATAATCAATTACTACAAAATGCCTCAGAAAATGTTCACATTCTTTAAAAAGTTTCTTATTAATTTTCTTATACGAATAATCGAATTAATCAATTAATTTAAATAACGAAAATTACATTTGAAAAAAGAATTATATCAAAGATACATACCTAAAATAATCTTTACGATTCCTTTTATTGCTACAGTCTAACATAAAATCAAAATATGTAAAAATAAAGTTACTATTTTATTTTAATTATAAGTAAAGTGCATAACAATAAATACTTTTGATAAGTAAGTCTGAAAACATAATTATTAGAAATTGTGAGTTATTTATTTAGTGTATTTCCTAGATATGAGAATTTGTTTAATAATTAAGTTTAAACAAACACAGATAAAACATTAAATCATTCTTTAACTCAATAAATTAGCATTCCTATCTGAACATCCAAACCCTCTCGCATGTACATTTTGACTCCCTGAAATATGTAATGGGCATCAGTACCGTTACATATTAATCTTTGATGAACTGGCTACTCATCAGAAATGTGTTCGTTCTCTAGCAATCGGTTTACCACTGGTAATTTAAAATCGTGAATAGGTTGAAATATCCTTGCGGTCTTGGAACTGATTTCATGAATGCTTCGAAAATTTCGCTTTCTTTGTGAAACTCAAACGTATTCGCGATTCAGCAAACGTTAAAGTATTAAATAGCGCATTCGGTCTGTATCACCTAACCCAAATGAAGTTGTTTGTAAGGAAACAAAACGGGCTGCATCATATTTTCAATCAATTCCCAGATTTAATTTCGGACCTTTTCGGAGTTTTTACTCATGCGGTCAACCATGAAACTGGCATGTGATACAGTCCCCCAATGGCATCCCGTTCCTATCGGTAAGACCGTATCTTAGATAATATCATTGATTATCATGTCAGTAAAATGCTGCATGGCGAAATTATTGTACACATGCAGAGTCTCCAAATACTTCTCAGACAATTCACTAGACACAAACTCATGTACGGTAGGTTACTGTAAACTTAAACAATAACTAAGCATTTTACTCACATTCGTTGATTTATGACTTGATTATGCATTTTTCATACTTCAATATTATGTCTATCCGATTATGTCTGCCCCGATCTAAGATCCGATTTTTTTTTTACTTGGCGTTCAATATGGTCGATATTGCCAAAATGCAGTTTGTTACAACAAATGGCTCTTTTGTTTTTACCAGAATGCCTTTCGAGTAGTCGAGTAGTGTTCCTACTTTTAAACGAGTTATTGACATTATTATCAAATATATTTAAAGATAAATGTGCTTGTGATTTTATGGATTATACAATCATTGCTTCGCAGTTATTTCAAAAACACGTTACTTTTACTGTCCTTTTTGCTAAAATTACAATACACTGGAATAACATTAAATACCGAGGTATGTCATTTTACGCAAGATGAGTTGAAATACCATGGTTTCATGATTAATAAAAACATCTTACATACCGATACCACTAGATCACTACAATGTTAGAAATATCAACAGCCTAAAATGCGCCCGAAGTTTCTAAAGTTTTAGTTATAGCAGGTTGATATATTTCAAAAGTTTATTCCTTATTATGCAGAGCTCTGTGAGAAATTGTACGTAGTAATAGAAATCCGTTAAATTGCATTAGTTGCCACAAATTTAATCCATTCATGGTCTCCAAATACGCAGAGTACAACCCCAAACCCTTATCTCCATTCATGTGTCAGTGATCATCATAATAAAAGGCACAGGATATATTTATACAGGTTTTAGCAATGGACTCTTAAAATTCAAATTTTGTCAAAAAACAAGATATAAATGCTCATCAGTAGTGGCACTATTTTCAAGAAAGATACTTTTTCTTTATCATCTGCGCCACACTGAAAGAGAATGCTTGCATGCACGTACTCTGCATGTACAAACAACAAACGTAAACATGGACTATGTAGAAGGCAGATTAGACGAACAACATAAAACCTGTCACTCGAATGCTACTAACACAAAATTGGAGTTAACACCATCAAACAGTCCATACAATCTCCGGTAGAGAAATTCGAATCCTCAACACCCACCTTCCAACAGGCTGATTCCAGAGGAGCTCTAGAAAAATATGGGTTGCAAGACCGAAGCTGTTCAGTACAAGCCTGGACGATGATTCAACATTCCTTTAAGAAATCTGGACATCATAGAAACAACATGATGGATAAGTAAGGTTGAATTTTTCTTTATAACATTGTGTTTATACCTATATTTGCTTTACTATTGATTTTTGCTGAGATCTATAACAGTATTTGCTGTCATAAATTGTACATAAAATTAGGAATTATGCATGTATGTATTATAAAACATGGTTCTGATTATTCTGTGGCATTGGCACCTCGACTTATTCTAATCATTAGTACGGTGATAAAGTTCGCATTTCTTTTCTTAGAAATTCTCTGACCGTATCAGGATTATAATTAAAGTATATATATACTATATTCAATATCATCATTGACATTAAACTGCTAAAATATCGATATTATAGCTTATAAACTGCTAAAATATCGATATTATAGCTTATAAACTGCTAAAATATCGATATTATCAAGAATTCAATTGTGGTGATGACAATCAAGACCGTTTAAAAGAAAATGTACTTTCTACTTACAATGATTTTGTTCGTGTTACATAACTGCTCAAATGATTGCGAGGTATGACACGTGTTTTTTTTTTATCCTCATGGGTGTTTCTCTGTGAAATTTGTCCAAATCGTATATCTTCACATTGTGAATTACCAATGTACTATGTTCTCAATAATGGTTATACTTAGGTCAACCTGTTAGATCTTCGATTTTAGTAATTATTTAGGTGTTAGGACACTTTTAGAAGAAACCTTTTTCTTCTACAATTCAAGATCCCTCAAAGTAAGATAATTCAGTTTTTTCTTATTCGTTTTCACTGATTATTCTATAGAAATTAGAATTGGGTCTCAAATTGAAAGTCGATTTAAATATTTTTTTTTCATGTTTGTTATTTTTCTAGACATAAGTGTAATCTTGCTTTAGTCATTAAATCCATCGATAAACCATATACTGGAAGGGACGAAATGATGGATTGGTTGCTTTTGTCTACGTTTTCGTATTAACAATCTTGAGAACTTAATGTACAGGCATGTAGACTTGAAGTATATATATAGAACGCAATCATAACATTTTCTCTCAAACACTTTATTAACGGACGGCATTCCGTCTTACTCCTCGTTACAGTGATTACACTCTTTCTGATACAAATAAAAAAACATGAAACTCTTTCAACTCATGAAAGCGTGGCGTGTACACTTAATATAATTTAAGTTACCTAAAACAAAAATTTTAACCCAATCAAATGAGACGTGATCTATTCAAATTAGTCAGACAAAAGAAGTATAATGAAATGATAGGGTAAAACGGGCATATATGATATGTCAAAAATAATAAAATGAAGCAGAAGAGAGAAGGAACTTAATAGTTCGTGAAATTTACATATGCAAGGTTAAATGTGATTTGAACTTTGCTGATACACACTCCGGACTATTCCTTGTAGAGGTTTAAGCTAACAATTTGTCATAACTACATAATCATCTATCCGGACCCGAGTATCAGGATAAGCCTTTTATTTTATACATATATAAAACTTGTTTGTAATCATGTTAAAAGTGTGTGAACTGATAGACAGTATTTTGCTTAATAGCATAATAAATAAATAAGTTATTAGAATGATAAATTGTGATGTTTTAAATTGGGGAAAATTGGATATATCTGTGCTGAAAATTCGAGACTTTTAAGTTTATGATTGTGAAAATGACTTAAGAGTGAGGCGATAGGGAAGCACTACAAATTATAAATGCAAGGCTTCTCTAAATATGTTTGTGGTCGCTGTAGTCCAATGGTCTTGGTCGCGGACTTTCGTCCAGTCGTGGATTCGAGCACTGATGACCTCTAGAAATCCACCATGTAGCGGGTCTGATGTACATTAGAATGATGACGTCTTAAATCTTCCCGTCGTCTTAGTGTAGAAATTTGGAAAGGGAGATGCCAGCATAGGTGTGATTTTCATTTAACTAAGATTCAAAATTACTCCAACAGTCTTCATGTTTTTGATTCTCAATGCGACGTTAATAAACAATCATATCACAATTTAAATATGCTTAAAATTAGATATGCTTTGCATTTGTATATTTCACCTGTATTCTGATGCAACTAAAATAATTACTGTAATATTTAAGGGGACACAGTCCACATAAAATGACGAAAATATCGAAAAGTTTTATTGCAATAATTTATATAACTGCATTTTTTTTTAAATATATATAAAAAAATTCATAGCTATAGATACATTATTTAGCGAGTTACTTGAGTTTTCTCTACAGTTCTCTCAGTGCTTAATTGCTTTATTGACATTTAAAACTACTGTATTAAATTTTAAGTTGCTTTTTCTCAGCTTTTTATTTTTCATGACAATGATGTATTTCAATAGTATCGGACTTTTTTGTAATGAATGCAAAATTTCGAAATTCTTCCCTTGTTATTTTGTACATATTCAACACTTTTGTGAGTGAAATAGGAATTGAAATAAATGGATATATTTCTTTTAAAACTCGACAAATTTAGCATACATGCTTTAAGTACTGTTTTGAAGTGCTTAACGAAAAACAACTTGCAGATCTATTAATAATACTATAACAACCGAACTGTAGAAATTAATTGTGAGAAATGTTTCTGAAAAATAGAAAAAAAAAAAATTTAACAATTGTAAAATTTTTAGATGTCATACAAAAAAAAAAAATTAAATAAACGTTTGTTTGAAAGTAATTTTTTTTCTTTTTCTGCATTGCATATTTTATGTGTTCAAACATGGTGAATATATATATTTTTCTTAAAAATATCTAATAAATGAAAATGTTCACAGACTAACATGCCCCCTTAATGAAACGAAGTTATAAATAGAAGGTATTTTTGAATGGAATTTGCACAAAATGAAAGAACTAATACAATATTTAAGACTAAAGGACTACTACATTATTATTTATCAGATTTGTTGAAGAAGAGCAAAATATTACGTAAAGTTTTCAACACATAATTTAATGGATCGATTCTCTCACTCTTTCTCATATAGTTTGAATTTTTTAAAATATCTCTAAGTTTGGATTAAAATTCTATACGGTTTTGTACATTTTGACCTTCATTGAAGTATTTATATAAATTGAGTACTTCGCATATTTAAGATGTCAAAAGTAATGTTGTAATTAAAATAATATTTTGGTTTTGTAAATATTGTGCTATTATGATTCTTACTGTTTCAATATCTCTTCTTACTATTAATTATATTACAATAATACTGTAATAATATTATCTTGTTTTGTAAATATTGCAAATATATGTTCTTCTTACGTTTTTTATTTCTTATTGTAAACTGTAATCAAGTTAATCGAATAATAAGACTATAAAATATTAAATTTCCTTCCTCCAAATCAAAATCAATATACTAAGAGTATGTTTTCTTAAGATTATATGTGGTATTTGGTTATAACGCTTGAATATCTCTTGATTTATTTCGTTGTCGCATAATATTTAATTGATTTTCAAAATTAATTTATTTATATTTGTTTCATGCTTCGCAGAACCATATAGTTAAATGAAAAAACGTAAAACGTTTAATATCATCATGAACGTACCGAATATCATATCACCATATGTTTCATATCACCAAAGGAAAAATTAAATGAATATTTTGATGTATATGTCTCAAATGATACTTTTTTTATTTTTTTTTAAAAAACTCATTACAGATCTCCAAAATGTTCTTTTTATTTATACTTACAGAATTGTATGTTGTTTTACATTGGTTGTTTTCAGAGCATTAAAAATCAGAAATATATTTCTAATGTTTTATATTAATTTTGAAGACATTTCAATGTAAGAAATAAATGTAATTTATGCAATTTCTAAAAAAAAAGAAATGCATGCATTTTTATATACTAATAAATTTTAATAATAATCTTTCGTAGCTTACATTTTCAGCAAGAGCATATTGTAGTAATAAACAAACAAAACTGAAGGAAATAAGGAAATTAAAAAAATTGGAGATACTAATATATTGATAATGTTTAAAACTCCTTTTCTTTAAATAATGGGAATATACGTATAATTTTTGTTAAATTTCTTTTGAATATTTTATCCCACAATTTATTCAAGTAATTTGCTCTGATTCATATACACAATACTTCCACGAGCTTATAAATAGTTTGAGTTACGGAGCTTAAGTACTTTTGAAATATTTTCTCCTTTCAATTATTTATTGTAATAATACTTTCGATTTATTTTTTGACTACGATTATACGAATAATCTACAAATATATTTCTGGAAATATTCTATTCGGAAATAGAATAATAAAATATTCCATTTGAATTTACAAACCTGTAATTAACTTTCCACTAAATAGAAATGCAAGAGCATGGAAAGATCATTATTTAATATTTTAATTACACAAACTATGTTATGTTTTACAAACAAATAGATAATTCTATTTAAGCATACTAATTCTCGACAGATTACAACTCTACATAAATGATACTAAACCAATTTATTCTATATGTCATTGAACAATACCAGTGAGCAGAAATTTGACACAAAGAATAGGAAAAAAAAGGGCAAATGTTCCCTTGAAGAGCCAATATTTTTATTTTTTCCCCTCCTGTCTCTCTTCCTCATTCCTTCAGTTAAATTACCCTCTTAAGATCTAGCGTTAATATCCGTCAAAGAAGGCATTAATTTTAGAACTGACTAATTAGATTCTTTTGTAAGATACGTCTCTCTTTTCCCAAGATAATTACCGGAGTTTTTCCTAAGACGTTCCTACTCAGGTTTTGTGGCCTTTTCTGGGTTGTCGCAACAGCCGGTAATTGCTCTCCGGTAATCTGTGCTTTATTGACAGCTTTCGTCTGGTGTGAGGAGACTTTGTAATTAAGCGAGGCGAACGTCTTCACTGACAAATGACTTTTTGGCACAAAATGGGAATGAGAAAACATTTTTCAACAGGGAAAATGTAATATGCCTATAAACTCCATTTGAAGATATGCCAAATATTTTTCTTTCTGATCTTGTAATCGCCTTTAATTGCACCATAAATAAAACGGTATTCGTAGCTATTAATTATCGATGATTATATCACAGGAATGCATTTCAGACTGCATTATTATTTCATAAAGTAAAATAAGTAGCTTCAACTTTAAATATTCCATGTTGCAATTTAACTTAATGTATTACCCCGTTACATTCAAATTAATCAAAATTAAATGCTACCTATTTGTATTATTTGAAAGCATTTCCAGTAATTTTTCACTGATTTATGGAATAAAATCCAGAGTTTGCACTTATTTGAGTCCAAATTATGTATATAAATATAAATATATGGCATGAGCGTGTATGTATATGTATATGTTTGCATATATATGTGTGTCAATGCATATGTAAATATAATTATTGTTCTAATTTTATAATTATTTTAAATTAAAATTGTTAATAGGTGTAAAAATATTGTAAATGATTATTCAAGAGTACTTCAGTATATTTAAGTCTAAATAATTATGTTTCCTTTGTTTGCCTTTTTTCGATTTTCCCATAGTTAAATATCGCAATTTTTAATTTTTTATTATCATTTTATAATATAATTCATTTAAGTACGATAAGTAGGTGTGTAATGTTAGTAAAACCACATATTATTCCATTCCTAAGTACGGAATCAATAAAACTATCTCCATTACTTAATTTTTTTTTATCTTCTCTTACTTTGCTTTGTTTTAAATTGGTTTAAATTTTTAAATAGTATGTGTATATGAATATTTTGGCTTATGTGTTTTTAATTAATCGATAGTTTGATGTATTCAAATAACTTTTTTATCTGGTTTTCAAGAAATTGATAATATTTGTAATTTGTTTCTTGCTTATTTTTTTTAACTAAATGGTTTTCTTTCAGTTGTTTTTTCTTAAATAATTTAAAATGTGTTTTGATTATATTCAATACTTCAATCTTATGATTATTTTTAAATACAGAAAATTTGGATGATGTTGAAAGTAATACCCTAGAAATTGATTCAAATATTACAGAAACGAGATTATCTCTGAACGTTGAAAAATCAAAAATAAATTTTAATGATGCCGAAAACTGTTTAGAATATTCATGGAGCTAAAAACTATTCCATTGATAAATAGATCAAAGATTTTGAAAAGAAAATTCAAGTTGTTATGCCTAAATATTCTAGAAATCTTGATAAACGAGAAAAAATATTGAAGGTATTAGCTACATTATATATTCAAGGAGAATGAGTAATTAAATTACAGAAAAAATTATATTTTATATTAATGGAGGAATTTTTTTATAGATGTAATGCACAATTTGCCTAAATTAGTTTGATATACTTTCCATGTTAATTAAAACACACTCAATTGAAAAAAGGTGTTCTGATGTTCTAGGAGTATATTCAAGGTGTCTTTGTAATGAAAGCGATAGCCAGCAGTGCGGTCTCTCTGATCGTCCGTCCTTGATCGATTACGTAATTCTTGGTATTGTCGACTTCGACGACAACAAAATATTTTAGATGGATCAAAAGACTTATAGAATTTACAAGAAAACTTAAATAATTATAAAAAATGTAGAAGAAATAATTCTAAATCTTTTGACTATAAGGTTAATGCCATGGAGGATAAATTTGATTTAGGGATTTCAAAAGAATTTGTAAACCTAATTAAAACAAATTTAACCTTAGAAAATATGAGGAATTAGAATGTAAAAAAATATAATATCATGCAGTAACTATATTGAATACAGAAACCTCAATGTTAACGACATTTTTGTTCAAAATTAAGTAAATTTTCCATTTTAGTTGATTATCTCTAGAACTACTCAACAGATTTTAATGAAATTTGGTTTGTACATAGGGTTGATGCAATAAAAAAATAACTATTCAACAGTTATAATACACACGCATGATCGCACGTAACACTCATAGGAGTCGAAAGGTATGAAACAGCAGTTGAAGAATAAATCAAAACAAAATGTTAATTGGGGTACGGTACTCTCTTACAAATATACAGGCCTCGCCCTGTGATTTTATGCAGGAAATAAGAGAATTTATGAGTTCCTGTGGCAATTGTCGTTCAGCAATGCTGTTTTCATGTTTTGGATGGTTCTCGGAGGGGGTTTGAGGATTGAAGTTCTCCTTCCCAGTGAGTCCCGACAAGCTCTATGGAATAAAAGGCTGGAGATCTGGCAGGCTAATCAATACGACAAATATTTTCGCTTACATCGACCAGATTAGCTCTATGTGGCCTTGCGTTATCATCCGTTAAAAGGAAATCAGGACCAACTGTACCCCTGAAAAGGTGAATATAGAGCTCCAAGACTTCATATCTATACCTCTTAGCAGTCATAGTGATTCTTTAAAAGACATGGAGGTGTATGAACCCATCTAAAATGATGCTTACCCTCACCATCAGGACTCAACTGCTCAATGGTAGATGTCTCGAACATTGGAGGGCAGATAGCGGGTCCCTGGTTCACTTCATATAAAAGTATGGCGAAAATCCCTGTTTAGGCCAAACCGGAACTCACCAGTATAGAGAATGGTCACCCATCGATTCAGGCTTCAGTCTTCATAATCTCTGCTTTATTTTAAGCGGACTCTCCTTTTACAATATTTGAGCTGGACACAAACAACAGGTCTTCTTGCAAACAGCCATCTCTCATGAAGTCTTCTGGAAACAGTCACCTTTGAAACTCGGGTTACTGTGGCTGCATACAACTCATGAAAGACAAGAGAAGCTGTAGCATCCCGGTTACGCCTCGCCATAATGGGAAAAGAATAATCTTCTCTGGCTATCGTGGCTCTTGGACAATCTTGCCCAGGCTTTCTCTCGACGGATCTGGTATCCTTAAACTGTTTATATAAGTTGGACACGACGTCGGCGTTAAATCTAATTATCTGCAAATCTGGATTTGAGACTGGCCTGTTTGTAGCCTACCCACAATTCGCCACCTCATTCCACCATCTAAACGTTGGTGGTTATTCATTTCTACTGTTTGAATTTTAATTATGTGATTGCTGCAGAAAAATACCAAGAAATTCGGTGAAATGCGCTAGCGAACGAAACGCGGTATTCAGCACGTGCGCTTTTAAGTCCTGTTTTTCGACTAGTTACGTCTCCCCCAAGTCTACGCTTGCGTACTGGACTTAAAAGATTTGTATCTTTGTTTCGAATCAGTATTGTTACATTTCATTCAATTCCTTTTATGAAATTCGACAAAGTAGCAAATTATCTTAATTTTGAACACCGGTGTACTCTAATAAAGGAAATGAATTAATAACATTGGAAATTTGAGTAATTCGGGCATTTTTCCGAAAATTGTCGCCAAACAGGCATAAATAGAAATTTTATTAGCAATTCAGAAACATTTTTAAATAAAGTATTCAAAATAGTTTAAATTAAGATGTAAAAACAAATGTAGTGATCGATAGTGGAAGCGATGCAAGTTTAATTGACTTTAATATTTACTAACAGACTGGATCCTCTGAACTAATATTTGACAATACAAAATTAATGGGTATTGGTAGAGAAGAAATAGTATCATTAACGCACCAACACTAACATATAAATTTATTTTCACTCAGAAATATTGTTAGATAACTTTGTTCATTTATGTTCAGAACAAAATTTGTAGTAAATTTGTGATTGGAATGGGCGTTATGCTCCAATTAAAAGTATCTCTAACTGGAAATGAAATGCATGTTATTGGAAAACGAAATGATCTTAATTATAATTTTGTGTGTAATGTGAATTATAATTCATATGTACATGTAGTCTTAAGCCCAATGTATGATAATGACAAACCCTAAGAATATTTGTGTTTGCCTAATTGTTTTAATGATCAATTCAGAATGTAATTTAAAGTAATTTCCAACATATATTTACAATTATAGAAACGTTCGCCGAATTGGTTTGGTTTTACCCTATAATGTTAACGTTAATCTAGATTGCCATAGATAAATTATAACTACAGCGAAATACTTTAGTTTGCCCTTCAAGAATAGTCACCGATAAAGGTATAGCGTTTACTTTAAATGAATGTTAAAATTTCTGTGAAGATGAATATTTCACTCTTGGGAAAATCACCCCTTGAAAGCGGAAAAATAGAGAGGATGCATGAGGCTTTAATACCGATCATGGCAATGCTATCGCAACCCCATCCAAAAAGTGGTCCAAAATGTATCCTCAGTTTAATGAAGAATAAAAATTATCACTACTAGGTACACCAAGTTTACATAACTTAAGCTGATAACAGGTGTAATTATAAAAATTCAAACTAATGCGGAAATAAAAAAAAAAACTTAATAAAAATATACTAACATTTTTTATACTTGAGAGAGCAGAGACAAAGGCTCGGAATAACTCGGATAATCTGCCTCCCCGTCCGAAGCGGAAAGAATGGTACCCCAGAGTTGATTCTCTTTCCCCTATCCAGAGGCCGTAAACTTGAGGATGCAGGTGTGCAGACGAACCCTAACGAAAGACGCGATGGAAAGGATTTCGTACTACCAGCCAAAATATGGGAAAGAAGTAGAAAAGTGGAGGAAAAAGACGTTGCAACGATCGCACAGTAAATACAAAACCAACAACAGGAAGACGAGGCCTATCCGAGACGGTATAGAGTGCTGTATAATAAATGTAATATTTACAAATAAAGTCAATAATAATAATATAACATTAATTAAAAAGACGTGGCCTCATTTGAAAGAGGTACACAGCTGCTTATATATATATATATATATATATATATATATATATATCCTGGATTTCGTAGTACATTAATACAATTAAATTTTAAGAGGAAATATGTAATTTAATATTTTTAAATTTTAGTTAGTTTTACAAAAAGAGGCGCCAAATTTTTGAATGAAATCGTATAAATATCTCTTACATGTTTATTTTTTAAATGATTAACTTCAAAGTTAATCACATAGCTTTGTTTAGCATTTATTGCGATTTACAGATATTGAGAGGAAAATGAGTAATTGTTACCCATTTTAGGTAAATTATTATATAATTTGTGATTAAATGTGCAGATAATACTATCAAAGTATCAATTTGTAAATTAAGTATTTGAACGCATTAGTAAAAAGAGCATATTTGCAATATGGCGTCTTAATGTCCATCAATTTTGTTAAGGAGAGCCACTGCATGCACAAATGCAAATTTACTTTTTGTATATATTTTAGATTTACTTTGTTTTATGAAAATGTTTATATTCGATAAACATCTTCATTTTGTTTCATATAACATTAAGGATACAAGAATGTATAGAAAAACAAAAATTTTATTACTACTCAAAACTTCAATTTATAAGTCGCATCTGGCAGCTGTTGTGGAAAGTTTCTTTTAAATTTCACTTTTTGTTTCACGCGTTTCATGTATTTTCAAAGGTCATTGTTGAAGAATTTAGTAGAATGAATATTTTCTCCGATCTGCGGATCTTTAATTTTCAAATTCCTGATAATAGACCAATGAACATTAATAGCTGTAATTTACATTATATACATGAAGAACAAATAACATGAAAAATAAATTTCATCAAGGTATATCGGTTATTTCTTAATGATAATTAAAATTTTACTACACACCCTTCATTATCTTATGAAGCTGTATTCATCTGATGTACAGTCTGAAAGACACTACTTTTAATAATAATAATAATGAGATGTAGTGAGAATGCTGGTTACTATTGGTTCAAAAAATAATTAATATTTAAAATATAGATCCTAGGCCAAACCTCCATTATATTTCTTTAAAATTCTAACTACAAAAGGGGATTTATAGCTTAGTTACTGTAATTGGTGACTAGGGTGTTTCAAGATCTAAGAGACTGATTTTAAAAATATATTAAACTAAGCATAATACATTCGTTTGTACAAATTATTTACAAACAGAATTTTAAACTTGATGCTTTACATAGCGAGCAAATTTCAAGCTACTGTCATATCAAACATCCAAGCACTATAACAATGCATTTCCTTCTGGCTCTCCAAGTGTTATCCCTGTAAGAGGAAGTTATAAAGCAGTGGTCTTATTCGAAGTGCCCTCCTTTGTAAGAAAGCGTGTAGCAAATATCAATAACAACATGCATATTACTACCGGAATTATTTGACTTTACTTGCTTTATACTTTAACGTTTTAACTGTTTATTCTACAAATATTATTTCAATGATTTCACCACATACGGCCGTTATGTTTTATACACATTCCTAAAAACATAAACTGTCCAATTTAGGATGCAAATTTAAGTTTTCGCTTCGGTTAAGAAACATCCTAATAAGTTTTTAATAAATCTTAGGGTACTCTTAAATGTAAAAAAGTTGATTTAGAAAATTATTAAATAAAATTTTTATTAAATTCTTTGAATAGACTATTATTTTTTAATATTTAAGAATTTTTGTAACACATTGAATTAAAATCAAATAAAAATTAACTTTCTATTCTATCAAAATGAATAACAGTGAAACATTATGTGTAACCATTTTTCAGGTATTTTTATTGAATATTTTTTCAAACTTCTTCCAATAGCTCAAAAGTTTGAAACTTTTTATATTTGAAATATTTATGCATATGAATAACTTACGAAATATTGATATTATTTAAATCTTTAATTAATTTTCATAAATATGAAATATATAAATGTAAGGATGTATTTTCAATAAAGTTTCAAATACTTTTAGTAACTTTCGTTTCGGAAGCATTATATTTAAAACCAAAGAAATTATAATTTGTTGAATAAAACTAAATTATGTAGAAATTTTGGTTTATTTTTTAACTTATTTTAAATATCTTATTTTATCTAGATGCATGTATGAAGCACAACATTATACATTTTTAAATTTAACGGAATCATAAATTACAAGCTTTAATAATGAAAAGGTAAAAATATTTTTCTAAAATGCTAATCGCTGAAATAAGCCATAACTATCCAAAAATACCAGTCATTCTTTCAAAGTATTCGTAATTCTGATAAACTTGCTTCTCGAATATTACATATGTAGAATAAAGATTTCAAAAACTTCAAGTATGCTTTACTTACTTTCTGTAGAATCTATTACTTCGTCTGCTTACAATCCATAAAATAACACGCGAATTAAATTAAAATATACCCAACGAATTAAATACGCACTCCTAGCATGTTCTGTGAAAATTAAATTCAAATCGAAAGAATCATGAATTGCAAATTTCTTTGATGTATGTATTGCTTTCTTTTTCAACTGCTTCTAAAATAACATGGGCATCAGAAACATAATGCTGAATTAACAAGTATGAAAGAATTCGTGAGTTGTTTTCAAGTAATGATACGGTTAAAAGCTTATTTTAGGATAAAGGTTATTTGATATAAACTTGTAGAACATTGTAAAAATTATATGAAATTATACGTAAAAATTATATGAAATTATACG
>BMAW01101892.1:0-41447 GCA_019974015.1 Nephila pilipes | reverse complement strand
GTAAAAATTATATGAAATTATACGTAAAAATTATATGAAATTATACGTAAAAATTATATGAAATTATACGTAAAAATTATATGAAATTATACGTAAAAATTATATGAAAAATTCTATAATATATAATTATATGAATTCTAGAAACTCTAGACGAAATGCTAATCAAAGAAATTTAAAATAAAGGGATCTTTATTTATTTTTTATTCTATTGATCCATTATTATGGAAAAGAAATTAGACCATATATGTATTAATTTAATTAATTTTTTTTAAAAAAAATATTTTATACTTTTTTAAAGAAATTGGGACTTTGAAGTACTTAAAACATCAATTTCTTAAAATTGTACAATTAAAAATAGAGGAGAGACTTGAAAATTTTATTTTAAAATCTTAGATAAAACCAAAACTTTATAAAGAAAAACATCTATATTCACGCTTTTCTCAAATTGATTTTTCTTGGTATTCTGGTACATATTTTTTATAATTTATTTTATCAATATTGTTGATATTTTACACATTATGAAATGAGATTGTTTCCTACAGAATGAATGTAATTTCTTTTTTCTAATGCACACCTAGAATCTTTGAATATTACAAAAACATTAATCTAAAGATGATGGGAAATTTGAATCATATATATAAAATTTAAAACTTCTTAAATTTTATTAAATTAAATTTTTGAACTGGTCATCATATTCAGAGTACTAAGTATTGCCTTTATTTGCAAATTTTTAAACTTATAAGTGCACTAGATTTTGTAGAAGATGTACCTAAATTTAAGTATGATTTATACGAAGGTTAATGCAATTATTGATTATTAATTGCTTATAGATAATATGATTTTCTTTCAATGAATGGGTCTATATATATATATATATATAATAAGAACTTCTACTGAGTTTTCTTCATTAAATACCTGTACAAAATGTTTTGGATCTTAATTTGCGAGCAGTAAAATCCTATGAAATAATTGAATATTCTACCAATATGATACTGGATACATTTTAGTAATTTTTGTGAGGAATCAGTTCTTAAAAGACTGTTTAAATGTTTGTTTGTTATAAATTGCTTACATGATACATAACTGATCAAAATGCATTTGAAAATCATTTAGAAAAAAAGAGAAAGAGAGAGATCCAGATTTCGAGTTTTTGTATACTAAATTTATCATTATCTTAAGATCTCTGTATTGAAATGTTTTTGTTCTCTTCATATATCATACATTTCAATACATGTTATATTAATCTTTACGTATAATTATGATTAAAAGTTTGTGGAGTATAGTGTATTTAACGGAAATTAAGAAATTATTAATAATTTACTAGCATACGATGTCTTAATGGGAATGATACAACTACACTATATTGATACAATAAAAATACAATAGAATAGTAATAGAATTTTTCATATAAATTCTTTACGTTACAAGACATCAAAATTTAATTACATTTTTGATTTAAATTGCTTAAATAAGTTTTTTGATTGTAGAAATAAAACACTTAATTTCTGCTATGTAATGCTATTACATTATCACTGACAATCACTGAAAATATCACCACATCGTTTACCAATGCTTCAAAGAAATAAGTAAGTGATTTTTACGCTCAATGTAGCTTTAACCCAGTTTTCGAATAAAATTAATCGAGAAAAATTCATGTTACGTGAAGCTAATCAACCCTTGTTGTGATACGCTGACGTGGAAAACTATTGATGCATATGCTAGGTGACCCACCCTCTGTCACCACGTAGTCGATCACACCTGTACACGTCGATAAGTTGTTTAACGCAGAAGTAACTTATCATTATCTGTGATGGGGAAAACTTCCCCGTGAGTGACGATATAAAACAACACAAAAGAAAAACTTTGCTTCAACTGATTCTTTCGCATCGTTGAGCGAATTCTTTCTTCTGGCTCATTTCTTCGTCTTCTTTTTATGTATTCTTATCCAACGATCGTAGAACTTTTTTCTCTCTACCCTCCTTTATCTTCTGCAATTGGCGGACTTCTACTACAACAGCCACTGACTTCATTATCAATGAACTTGGGCAAAGGACATGACAAATAGAAGAAGGAGAGAAAATGATTCAGGACTACGGGTTTCACATACAAGAAGTAGAGAAAAAATATCGATGAAGAAGAAGGAAGAAAGTAAAAAAAAAAAAAAAATCATGATTCCTTTTTGTTAGTCCGAGGTTCTGACTTGAGAAAGCAGTTCCATTAACACTTTCTTTCCTAGACTTTTCCGGGAGTTTGAAATCCTTACCTTCCCCCTTTCAACCTTAATACTTCCTCGGAATAGGTCTTTAATTGAACTTTTCTTTATTTCCTAGAAGGATTTCACATCGTATTCAAGAAACAGACTCGACCTTTCTTTTAATTCTCTTTTTTTCATTATATATTTTTTTTTTATTTTCAATCTTTTTTTCCCGAAACGAAAGTGAAGTGATTTTCTTATTCTTTTTTTTTATTTCAAAATCTGGTTTGAGTTGGTTTTGCAAGAGTTCTTAAAACATGGAATTTTTCGAATGAATAAGTTTCGCTTCCTCCGAACTCTTGGGGAGGAAAAGCTCTCGTAACTTTAATTAAATGTTTAGTTGAATAAGTGGAAAGGGGGACATTTTGGAAGAACATTTACGATAACGAAAGTGGAATAATTTTGAAGTTGAAATATTCACATTTCATTGGGTTTTATCCAATTTAGTAATCGAAAGAAATGTGCAGAGGCTTTTAAATCAAATAATTTAAAGGGAATATTTTAAATAAAAAAAGACATTAAGCACTAATATATAGACGTTAGTAACTACTGAAAATGAGTAAAAAAATTTATGCAATTGCAAATAGTTTGCACTTGTTGCCTTAAACACTAAATAAAATAAATTATGGTTTGCAATTAAACGAAAGCTCACTATTAATGAAAGTTTTTCACCGTAACATGAATTTTGCAAGCCATGAAATTTTTTTGTATGATATAAGTATTCATTATCCTGGAAGCACAATTCTTCACTACGTTAAATTGAAAAATACAGCTTTTATTTCTTTCAATACAAAAAAATACTTTTTTACACACATTTTACAAAATGCCATTTAAAGTTAACATCTGATAATCATCTTGTTGTGCTTTTAAAAAAAATAGTTTTAATTGTGTAAATTAAAATATCTGAAAACTAGCATATTCGTGATTGGGAAAGAAATTGAAGCTTTTTTTCAAGCCTTGTAGTCGTAAACAAAATGCTATTTATTATGAGAATAAAGGTCAGAAAAATTCTCCCACATGTTTCCTTTTAACTAACATCTAGGGCTCATCTATTTACGACGATGTTTCATACGAGAACATTTGCCTTATGAAAGAGCCGTAATGCATGTAAGTTTGCTATTCTAAAAATCGCGTGTAATGAATGGGATAAATGAGAATAGTGAGTGAAGATGGAGACCAAGGGCACAGGAAACGCATGTGGCCTTTCTGCAGCAAACAAGATATAATTGTAATGGTAAAGATCTTTTTGGGGTTATTAACACACTCGGAACTGTCCTGAAACGATTGAGAATCCAGGATTTTTTAACCACAATCAGACATGGAAAAAAATATCGTCTGAGACTGAACATTGAAATCTACCATGTCAAGGAAGTAGACCATTAAAAATTGAAGAGAAATATTTAAAAAAAATTATGCATTAAAAATTATGCAATGCATTAAAAGTTAGAAATTATTGAGTGTAAATACATTTAAAAATAAAATAAAAGAAAGAAAGATGTCAATGATACCCTCTGTTTACAAAAGACAGTAATCCCAATGGAAAACGAAAAAGATCACAAGGAATGTATCGTGATTATGATGCCCGTATTTACCTGGAGATGGTGAGTCTAAGAGCTAGATGAGGTTATAGGAGGAGATATAGGAACACAGAGATTCTTGGGAAGAATATATTAGTTCAAGCAACTGTAAGGAGATATTTTATGAATGTGCACCCGATTCAAACCCCTCCATTAGAAGTCTACTTAAATCGGATCCTTAGATATGAATCCGAATGTTTAATGTTTCTCGAAAAAGTAGAATTATTCACTGTCAAATATGATTCAGTACGTAATTATTTAAACCCTACAGATCATTCATTTATTTTGTTGTTACTTATTCAAAGATTGAAGAAACTAGTTAAAAATATTGTTTGCTGTTTATATTATTATACCAACATGTCTTTAAATCACAGTTAAGATAACTCGTAACGAATGTATACGCAAATTTATGATTGAAAAACATGATTTATAAAATACTTTAACTTTGTTTCAATACTTCAGCAAATATGGAGTAGTTGTCTGTTTTGCAAGGCTCTTTTGTATAAAACGATTGTTAAACAATCTTTAATTCTGCTAGAAGAAAAATTGTGATCGTAAATATTCTACAAATGAATTATAATGCGAATCTTTTCAGAAAAGTACATTTTGAATAAATTGTTTGTGGTCTCATATTAAAACTCAAAAATAAAAAATGCTTAAAGAAATATCTGAATATTGGATTATCTATTTGTACAGTCTGAAACAATTAATGTGATAGGAATTTTTACTAACGTCGCGTTGAGGAGCAACACGAGGGCTTTTAGCGACTCGTAATTTTGAACCTCAGTCACGTATGAGCGCCGAGGACGACACCTGTCACCTTCCTTTTCAAACAAACACCACGCAACAGGAGGTCTTAGATCTTTGACCCTATTTAACTTACATCAGCCCCAATACACGATAGATCTTTAGTGGCATCATTGCCTGAAACTAAGACTGACTCTACTGAAAAAAAAAAAAAAAAAAAAACACTTATAGAGAGTACGCGACCATTACCACTCGTTTACGGCAGCTACAAGTAACATATTAGAGTGAGGAAGAACTTAATAATTTTTGTGATGATTAAAAATTATTTTGAAACTGCATACCTAAAAATTTTAAAAAATGTATTGTTGTAAGTTTTTTTTTCAAATATTAGGCTAAAAAATTAGAGATACCTTACATTTTCTTTAAGAAACGTTAATCGTCAGAGACATTGTTAGTTAATTGAATAATTTGTTATCTATCTATCTATCTATCTATCTATCTATCTATCTATCTATCTATCTATCATCCATTTTTCTTTTGATAATAATCTTAATTTTGTTTATTTTAATTTTGTTAGATTCTAGAAATTTAGTTCTGTATCTCAGGCATCTTAAGATGTTATATTGTGGAAGTATTTAAACCCGAATTATTTTTTACAAACTTCGATGCATTTATTGATATTTCAAACCATTAGATAAAAGCACAACACAGTGTTTCTTAATTTGATGTTATAACTGATGGGGTCTAAAGTCCTTTTTTTTTTGTTGTAAGAATTCGTTGTACTTGTATAAATTTTCATAGACCATGCAAGTTAGTTCAATTTTTCAATCAAACTACCACCACCATTTTCAATCCTATTATCATTTGGTGTGACTTTTCTGGCAGTTGTTTATTTTTTTAAATCAGAGTTTCTTATTACCATGACTTGAGCTTAACTTGATGATTTTGATTTTAGAATAATTTGTATATCAATGCTTAAAACTTTTGTTTACAAATACTTACTTATGTAAAAATAAGCGCTAAGAATTTTTTTCTGATCCATAAACTCGAGTTAAATCGAATTTGTAAGGGGCTAAAGAAAAGTGAACACTATATATATGCAGTAACTTTATTTTCTATCTAGAGAGTAAAGCGCAAATTTTTCCGAATACTTTTACTATCTCATATTTAGTCTAATGGCTTTACAACATTAGATCCTACGTTCAGTGAAAGCTTTTAATTCATTATGCGAACTTCTTAGTATCTTTAGTCAATTATTTACAGAATTATTTTTCATTCAAGAAAGCAAGGTCGACGTTTCCCTAGAGAAAATTTATATATTTATGGAAATGCTATTCGCTATTTAGAAAGTCATATTTCTTTCCTTAAATGAAAATTTTCTGGTCTCAACAATTTTCCTCAATATTTTGAATTACGAAAGTCCTGCCTTGATCTATTAATAAATTAATGCATAATGCTTGGAAATTCCTTTATTATGTTTCGCAAAATTTGAATGTTTAATCTCGTGAAGAATTAATAGATGCATATCCTTTGCCTAATGCTGCAGAGCAATTTAATTAAAAGAATTCTTTTAATTAAAGATCGAGTTTTAATTTTGATGATTAATAATGCTTTTGCTTTTAAAGGAACAAAATACATTTTAAAGTTATTTACTCAAGCTATTACATTATCAAAAGATTAATTAAAATTCTAATATTTTAATTTAAATTATCTTTTGTTAAATTTTGTTCGTAAAATATTTTTAACTGTGTAAACGTGTATTTTCATGAATAATACTAAATTAATCATTTAATCATTTTTGGCAAAACGAGAATTCTTGATGCTATACTTTAATACAGAATTAATACATTTTTAACGCATTAGTTTTTACAATTTTAATTGGATTTATATGTATAAGTATACTTGTATTTTGTTTTGCCATAAATAAAATACTTTTAATGAATTCGCATATGATCTTTTTTTTCTCCGTTTTGAAGAAATTATGATATGGACCAAAGTATAAAAGAAATACTCTTTTAAACATCTATGATCCTTTTTTACATAAACAACCATACATTAGTCTGTATTTTATGTAAAGAATTTTAAGCTAAAATTAATTTTGTGTTATTAGTTTAAAAAGTTATATCCTGCGGAAGGAAAACAATGGCCTTCTTATTATGAGTTAAGCAAATCACTTTTGTATAAAATTTATTTCACTATAAGTTATGTCCTACAGAGGACAATTTGATTGCATATGTGTTTTATTTATTTAAAATATTTTTTATGTTCAGATTTCTTCAATGCATTTTAGTCTATACACACTTCATTACATTAATAGCGCTGAGTTTCAAAAATTATTTACTGTTTCACATCTTTTGAATTTTCTTCAAGTTGTTTTAAACGTTTCTTCTTCGAAAAGCGTCCAAATCACGCAAGACATTAGACATAAATAACATGTTCTGATTAATCCCTCAGAGTTAATTTTTAATTAATTTCATTTAATAAATCTCTGTTAATTTATTGGATTCCAGGAGACGTAAGCCTTAATCTTTTCACAATCAGACAACAAAATGTAGTTTCGAAGCATGGATTATGTTCATCAATATGCGTATACTCTATTGTTTTTCATGCTGTGAACAAAAGTACATTAAATAAACAGGATTCTGGAAAAGAAAAATACAAGTGAATCTTTTGAATTTGAACAGTTAAACGATTTGCTACTTAGAAACAAATTACTTCTCAATCAAATTGCACTTTATTTGGACATGAGTCAGTGTAATTCCAATCGGATTCTAGTAAAACGAAAATTTCTATTTGCTGATTCACTTACTGATATTTTTTTTATAAGTATTTGGTGAACGTTTTAGAAAATTAATGTAATTCTGTCTCTTACACTTTGAAACATTCATTCAAGTGATGGTAACTACATGATAAAATGCCCATAGAGTAAACTTTCAGGTAACGATTCATCATCGTTAGAGTTTGTAAACATGCTTAAAAATTTAGCTAATTAATTTTCTGAAACTTAACAAAAGGATTAAGAAAATCATTAATTCAGGAAAGTACAAGATGTTTTTAGAAGACGCCTTGCAGAGAATTAATGATAAGTTTTACTTTGCGACTTAAACATTTCAGGAAAATTTGCTAAAGGACTTTTGTGGTTCCTGTAATTAATCAAACAGAAACCGCCACATACGCAAGCACTAGGAGTAACAAAATAATAAGATAAGATGTTGAAAACAAACACAACAAAAAGTGAGCGGCTGAAACGAGAAATTAAATTAAAACCACGCTTTTCTCAGTAAAATTTCAAGCTGCAAGCAATTCTGTTTAAATGTGAATAATCATAACGCCATTCCTCTATTAAAATATATATTTCCAGAAGCAAAGAAAACGCATAAAAATGTTTAAAAAATCATTTTGAGCTCAGAAAGGAAATCCTTAGAGATAAATTGCTTTCGTGATCCTGGAAAAAAGGAATGGTCTAGTCGAGTGATGTGATTAAAAAATGTATTTGAGCGGCAGGCCCTTTCTTTAATGATGTTTTTTTTTGGAAAAAAAAATGTAACTTTTTTTCAAATTTCCACTAGGCTGTTTAGAAATAGGGAAATATTGAACCCAACCTCATATAATTATTTTTGCAACTCTTCAGCACAACTCCTTTGAATTATTTTTCCTGTTTCCGTATTTTTTTCTCTCTGAGTACTCTAGTGCTATTAAAACGTTAGAAGGAATAAATAGAATTTTTTTCAAAAAATTTAAGGGGGAAATTGAAATGTAACTAGGAAAATTTAATTAGAAAAATGATGAAGTTAGGCAGATTCTTTAATTCATGTTGAAATGGGCACAGACACACAAAAATAAGTAATTTTTGAAATTAGTTTTAATGAAGTTTGGGAAGTATATGAAAGTCATTAAACAGTTGCAGTGTTTTTAAGAAATGTTTTGTTAGAAACAGTATTTCTAACTTATGATACCAATTATACTATTTATCATTTCAGATGGTTAGGTTTAAAATTCTTTTTATACCTAATTTTTTTCTACGTGATTTATTAGAATTTTACAAGGAAAAAAAAACCTTTGAAAATAAAGAAAATTAATTTATTAAGAAAATTATTTTGTTCACTTCATAATACATCATAAACTATTGTATGATACGTTCATTGGTTTTTTTTTTCTCTTTTGATGTAGTGATAGCATGATAATTCCTTATTTAAGACTCAAATTAAGGCAAACTTTTAGACATGCTTGTCTTTTCAATGTTGTTATTATTAATATTCTCCCCCACGATTTTGACAATGTAATTACTTATTTAAAATATTAAAAAATTAAAAAAATAAAGAACAATAGTTTATTTAATAACATTTCTGAATGAATTTTTAAAATGAATTAATTTTCCTTCAAGTAAGAATAAAAAGAAATATTACGATTATTTTTAGTTTTTGTCATAGAGAGAGAGCAATGTAATAATTTATTACTGATTAATATTGATGCGAAATCAATTAGTTGTATTCTTACTTGATGTAATATTTATATTTCGATCGAATACCTGTAATATCGTTTCGCAATAATGAGAATAAATACAACGATTTTCATGAATAAAAAAAATTAAGTGTTTTGTTTTTCCGTTTCTGTATTCATTCTGAAAAATTATAATATATGTATTGTGTTTCATATGGTAAGTACAATTTGATATTATATCAAAATTATAATTCTACCTCCTAATCAATGCTACATCGAAAAATAATTGAGCAAATTAAATGTAGTGAAGTTATCAATTTTCAAAAGTCAGGCGTTATTTGAAAGTAGGAAGTTAGCGTAAAAAAGGTTTGTTGTTGAAAAAAGTATTTTCGTTATAAATATAAAAAATTAAAGGAAATGAAACGTAATCATATATTTTTTATTTTACAAGCAAAAAATCAGAAAAATTGGATGCATTCATTAAATTTAGCTCTACTGCGTACATATTAGAATATCAATATAAAATGTATATATTGAAATTATGTAATATTAATTATAAAATAATTTTTTTTGTATCTGCAACAAATACGCTAATTTTTTGGTTATTAGTTTTCAATGACAATTTCATTAATTTTAATAGCATTTTAAGAACAATTTTAAGGATTACATTTGATTAACCTTTTGAAGACGGCGGGTTTTGTAAGGAAAAGGCCCTTAAAGACGGCGTTTTAGGCGATGTTTACTTCCCCCTTTTTTATCGCTGATTGATGGCACCATACATAGGAGTACAAAAGAAGCAGGATAGTTGCTGGTTTCCGCAGTTAATGGGGATGTTCGCGGCTTAGAAAGTCCCTAAATACAAAGAGTCTCCCTTTCTTAGGGAAACATATTTTCTTGGAGAACTCAATGTAGTAATTATGGTTTCAGTTCAAGAAAATTTGAGAAATTTATTTATTTTATTTTCTTAAAAAAGAAATTATTTCCTAACAATTTAAGCTGCTTTTCACCTAGATTTCCTCTTCAATATTATTAAGAGCATTGAGAGAAATAGCACAAAACAATGATGATAATATAAAGCATTGCATAAAAAAAATGAAACGTTTATTTCATTGTAGATAAAGGTATACACAATAAACTAAACCAAATTTAATTGATATTATTCAAGTAAAATTTATTTATATTTTGATTTTCAGTGAATTCATTAAAATAGATATAAAATATTTTAAATTTATTTTTAATTCTTTTAAAAGCAGGAATTTTATACACACCTGGTGTTAAAACTTAAAATAATCAAATTAGAAATAAGAAGTAAATAATATGATACTTCATAAATTGCACGTAATTATAATCAGTAATACAAAATAAAATAAAAAGCAAAATTGCTGATCCTGTCTCTTGATGCTATAATGTAAAATTCAGACTTTTTCAAATCGATAATGAAGTAAGTTTAAAAGCTCTTATAAGTATTCACAGCATTTGTATGACAATAGACATAACATCATAAATCAACTATGCTTTTTTGGAAACTTCATTATTACTTAATTTATAATTATTTTTCTCTTTTAGAACATGCCAGAAAAATCTTAAAAATTTAAACCCTCTTAAGAATTTTCTTATATATCTTCCATGAAGGAATGATAGATTTGATGTATAATTATCATTTTTCATTGTTCTATAATCCATTATATTGTGATTCATTAGAATTCATAATACTGAATGAATCCTAAGATTAAGTCTTAATTTTATTAACAAACATTTTTCAAAAATTAATTTTTTTTTCTTTGATATAATTCTTCCTATATAGGCTGAATATTATGATAAAATATTCACTGTGGCAAATAAATGAGATGAATAAAAAGCAAAACCATTAAAAAAAGGTTTTTCGCATTATGCTCTAAAATGTGAGTTTCCTAAGGCTATAAATGTTGGCCTTTGTTAAATAGTGCCACATTGCAGTGTCCACATGTTTTTATCGAAAAAATGTGACGATTAGGTGTTCCAACGTGTAGCAGAGCTGATACGCATTAAATCAAAATCCTTACGTTGCCGTGGTGTGGAAATTAGAAGTGGACGCTCTAGCTCGGCTATCGTTCTCGTTACTTGATTGTCATTTAAATTACGAGGTCCGTCTTATTATTTTGTCCCTTATGTTACATGTAAATGAAATATTAATAATTTATCAGTTTACCTACGTGTTCCTAAAAATAAATTCTTTAAATGAGCATAAGAAATTTAAAATTATATTTTTCCAACAGTAATAAATGTTTTCATTAGTAAAAAAGAGGAAATGCTTTGAATTTTAGAATACTTGTAGTAAAACGCAAGCAATAAGCTGATATCGAAGACAAAATATTATGACAGCAAACATTTTTAAGTGGTCGAGGAGCTTCACGTATCTCGATAATCTTGTTTATATAAAAGGAATATAGGATTTTTATTTGTACTTAATTGTTTCTTTTGTAAGTAATGACAACATACTGGAGCTTCTTACCTTTTTTTTCACTTTTCGTACAAAAAGTTATATTCTTAACCTTTGGATAATCCTTACTTTTTATTTAAAATTTCAAAATAATTGCATAATATTGCTTGAATTCTAAGTTTACTGCTCTGATTTTTGTGTGATAATAAACTGATTTTTGTGTGTGATTTTGTGCATATGATAGAGCCAAAGCCAATACATTCCTACGAAGCCAACTCTTTCGATCAACATTCAAAATAATTACAAAAACATTTCCTTCTCTACGCACAGACTCCTCAGTCGGTTTAGAAATAACTGACAACAATTTTTCTTTACTTTCTTCAAAACGAAGGAAAACTTTAGCTTCAAATATCGTTTTCTCCCTCCCCCACTTCGTTTGGACAGTCCCCTAAGTGACTGGGTCCTTTTTACATTATCTCTCAAAATCTAACACAATATCAGTTCTCTGAACGGTTATTTTCATTTTCTCGATAACGTTCGCAAAGTAGAACGCCTTCTTTTAAGTTGTTCGGCATAGTTTCTATTTATCCTATGTCCGACAATGTAAAGGAAAAGGAAATGAATTTTCTAAAGCTTTATTACGGCAATAAGAGGAAGAACCACGGAAGAATAGTTTTCCGGCTACATGAAAGCAACCTTGAAGATTTACAAGAAGGCAGATGTTCATTTCTAGGTTTTATTACACCAAAAAGGCATATGATTATCAATAATGACCAAAACCTGTAAGAATCAACAATAATTAAGAGGGAGAAGCATACTTTGTCGATATGAAAGCTTTTACAATTTGTTATTCATGCTCATTTACAAGAGCCACCTGATTCTCTATTCAGAGTTTCAAACGTTCAATAGCCTTAGAGCGCACCAGAACATTCCTTTTTTTGTACTATCGTACATAAAAAGTGTGACTCATGAAAAAATAGGCGAGAAAAAAAAAGAAAACGAACACATTTTTTTTTATTTCAATGTAATTATCTGTTAGATTCTGATTATATTTATTTTTAAAATATATTTTAGAGCATTTTGCAAAATTTTTCGTAATTATTATTATAAAAGAAACTTATTATACATTTTTTTAAAAAAAAAAAACTTCTTTTAAGTTTCGAAAAATCAGGAAATCCAACACTGTAAAAATTTTAAAGTATAATATATAACAAAAGCAAAAATTTTATTCTTGCTTCTAAGGTTTTTGAATAAATCGGGGAATTTTTCTTATGCTAAAGAATTCGTAACATTCGTCTCCTACAAATTTGAAAGAAAAAAATATCGGAATTAATAGTTTTTGTTTCGAAGACTCTACTTTTATACATCAATTGTCATAATAAAAAATGTCGGGGTTAGTTTCTTGCTTTTATAAATTCGAAAGACTACAATGTACATTTTTAAAAATCTATAACAGATATTTCTGTAATTTTTTTTGTTGCAAATATTTTTTCTTTTTTTTTTTTGTTGTTTAAAAAAAATTAAAAAAATTTTTTTTTTGATGTTTCGATATAAAATTCTTAAAAATTGTTTTTCAATAAGCATAACTTAAGATAACAGTAAAAATACGCTTCTGTACAGCAATACATTGTGTAATTATGCACAAATTTTCTTGGTAAAGAATTCAAGTTTTTCATCAAAAACTGAATGCAAAAATTGCTTCAAATTCTCCACAAATATATTTTAAGTAGTTTTACAGGTATAAAAGTTAATAAAAATGTAAAACTGAGGTATTTTTAAATCTGGAAAATGCATAGCAATACGAGTATTAGTAAAAAATTGTCCAGCAAAAATTGTAGTTGCATATATGTTTGTCTCTTCTGTAATTTTTCTTACTACAGAGTTTTTAAATATGCAATTAAAAAAATCACTTTCTGTGACACACGGTACAGCGGCTCCTTTTATAACATTATTTCCTGTAAAAGGCAAAACTGTCGCTTTATGGGTTATTTGTGGGTCGTTCCAGATTATTTTATTTTGTTCTTCGGAGACAACCTCATCTTCAACCTCTGGACTCAAATTTAAAGATTGATCTAAATCATCTTCCTCATTTTCTAACTCAGAATCAGAATCATCAAAAATTTCGTCTTCTAAATCAGCTAAAACTTTCTGAATCTCTTCAGTGGTAAGTCCTCTTTTACGTTTAGACATTTTTTTTTAAAAAATCAAATTAATTTAAAATGAATTGATTAAGTAATCGAGATGACAAAATCACTTACAAAAATAACTATTCACTCACCGCTAGTGAGAATTTGAGCATAGAGGAAAAAAAAAGGATTTTTAGATAAGGGTGAAAGAGGAAGCTCTATCCCCCTCCCTTCTGAATACAAAAGAAACCGGTCAAGCAGATGATGTTCCGGGGCTATAATAGGCCTCATGCTGATTCGAAAGCTGTATTCCACTGATCTCACATCACAGAATGCTCCAACTCCACTTCTAACAAGTCTAAATGCTATATTATACCGACCCAAGCTTCAAGGCCGCTCCATGGCCTATGTGCTCAATTAGCTTTCCAGCGTATTCCAGCGAAAGCTGTTTAGAGGGGAAAGCACTGCCTGGCCGCTACATCGGTCAGCGTCGTCTTTTAAGGGTATGTTCCTTTTGGCCTATAGATCGGCCAGCCGTCCTCAAAAGGTTAAATTTTTGAAGGGATATTTATTGATTTATTTTTATCCCCTAAAATATCAAGAATTTAAAAATAATTTAAACTTAAGCCAATAGCACATCTTAACTTAGTACTGAAATGACAAAAAATAACGGGAAATTTTAAAAAAGCTTATTATGTAATTTAATTATTATATTTTTTCCTGTGATGTTTGTAAAAAGTAATAGATTCCAAAACACACACACACACATATATATATATATATATATATATATATATATATATATATAGAAAACTCACAGTGCTCTATTTTCACCATTACTTGAGGAGACAAATAACAATAATAAGTAATATAATTAAAATAAAAAATAAAACAAATAAATATTAATAAAAACATTCACATAAATTAGACAAAACAAAACATACAAATGCATACAGTTGACAAATTCAGATTTTAAAATATAGTAATTTTTTTTAATTAATACACATCTTTTATGTGAAAAAATGATGATGCTTTTAAAAACAAACATTTAGCGTTGACATAAATAAATATCAATTTTTCGCACTTTCCTTTTCTTTGGGGATGCCATTCAAATTGTGTATTCAGAAAACGCTGTCTTTGAAAGGTGATTCAATAAAAGATGGTATAGGACTTCCGGAATGTATTAATTTTCAGTCCTCAACACCACTGTGACGTCAAAAGAGGCCATTTTTCAGCATTGATCGCTGGCCAGTCTTGCATCAAGCGGTCCTACTCTTTGTGGACCAATAGCTACTTAAGAGGATCAAGAAATGATTTATGGGACAAAGTTTGTATAATGCAATTCTTTTAGATGTTTTTTTTTTCCAGTGTAGTGCATTTCCTTGCATCGCCTTTTCTTCCGCTCTTTTTTCTGGATTATTTTTTTTACATAGAAGAAAGAGCAATTGTTTGAGGACAAACTTAACACCATTAAGCTAGTATAATCAGAATCGGCCTTTGTAACAAGAATGTTTTCTTACATCCAGCTTCGTAGTTTTTATCACGAATACGTTGACAGTTTTTTTTTGACTAGTTACATTATAAATACATTTATCAGAGATTTTCTTTAAAAGAAACTCATATAAAAAGTTTTATATTACAAAAAATTACATTGAATCTGCTTCAGAATACAATGCAAGTTTATAACTTTTTTAGTTTTAAACGTATATTGTATGCTTTTAAGTAATGTTGTATCTCAAAATGTTTAAAAAACACTCGTTATCATCTTCCACTAGTTTTTGTAATTGTTTCCTCGCTACGTCTAGCCATATTGATTAAATCGGTAAATTGGTAAAATGATTTCATTTTTAAAAGTATGAAAACAATGTAAGAACGATGCAGTAAGAATAAGATATTTTACTTTTAAATCTTACGCATTTCCAATCGAATCAGACAAATTAGTTTCTTATTTTTCGGTTATTAGAGAATCTAAGCAATAAAGTAAGACGACTTTTGTTTGTGAAAGTTTATAATTTTATTATGGGACAGAAGCATAATAACACTAGTTTTAAGCAATTTTTGTAGATGCTTTTTATAACAGGATCGATTTTTTTAAAAACTTATCTTTCTTTGGTACTTATAAAGGAGCTACTTTTTTAAAGTATAATGCTTTTTACAATAGAATTAAATTGTAATAGTTATTAAAAAATAGTTGTATATCCAATGCTCACTGGATACTTTTAAATATTAGCTCTAATTAAAAGTAAATAGATGTGTTACTTTTAATGAATTGTTCTAAACGATGCCTTTGTAACCGAATTTTTCAAAAAAAAATGTATTGGTTTTAACTTTGATAATTCACAAGATTACTATACAGAGTATTTTTTTTAAATACGATAAATTAATAGGAAATGATTTTTTATGTGATTTTCGCCACAAGCGATATAACATAATACAAAATAAGTAAATGAAATGAATCACTAATAAAACATTGAATTCAACTTCAACATTCATAATAATAGCATATATTCATTTTCAATTCTGTGGAATTGTTATCTTTATAATAATACTATATATTAGCATTCTCATTGAAGATTGTTTTTATAGTAATACTTTACATTGAAATTCATATTAATATAATTTTAATGAATAATCTTCTACCCTAGTGATCACATTACATAAGACTCCTATCATATCGTTTGTTTTTATTTCCATTTTAGAACAAAATATTATTTTCTACTTTGATGTCTTTGTTTTAATTATAATATTTAATTTAATAATTTGAATTTTAAAAGCATAATCATTTGGTAGTGTAATTTGTAATATTTGTTTAAATGAATCGCTTGCTATGATTGTTTTCGTAACTTATTTGAAAAATGTAATAGGTAAATATTGTAATTATACTGTTCGAATTTTTACTTGGAGTTTGTAGAGTGTAATAAGCTATAGCTTTTTGTAAAAGATTGTTTCCTTATTATTGTGGGGATGAAAATGGATAAAAAAAATGCAAATTGCTAAGTTTCTTTTGTGTAGTTTCTCTCTTACTGACGTAACTGAACATCTTTGGTATAAGGACTAGTTATAAATAGTTTAACATGACAGGATTTGGCATGATATAAGTCGACATGGTTTATCTATGCTGTGGAATCCAAATTTGCCAGAAAGGGAGAAAAGACGTTCTTTATAAAATAATTATTAAATCTAAAACTTTTTGAAGTAAGAACGATTAATTTATTTTTTGAAGAAAAACGCATGCAAGAAAATTTAAAATATGAAAATATCTTCTAATACTTGTGTGCAACGAATCCAGTAAACAACACTTAAAAGAATACAAAATGGCTTCCCTTTGGATTTTCCCTTCCCTGCAAAACGAACAAGTATAAGAAGAATACCAAATATTTTGAATATTCAGGATATGGTAACTTTCGTATTATAGATATTAATATTGTGATTGTGTTGTACATGTGTACTAAGTATTCAACGTATTTAGTAACGATTTAAAAATTTGCTCCTCGTTTGTATTTAAGAGTTTCTAGTTAAGAATTTTTGGAATTTTCAGTGTAGGTTTTCATATGTTGATTAAACATGTATAATAAAAGTTAAAAGTATTTACGTTTTCATTTTGATATTAATATATCAACTTAAAGAATAAATTTCTTGTTTTAGTATTCACCTTTATAAGCATAATCATTAGTTTATTGGCTAAAGACAAAATCAAGATAATACAAATCTAGTTGAGAAACTGAGTGTTAATGTAGAACCCATTTGCAGGTGTCTGAGATAAGAAAATTTATCATAGAAAATCCAAATTATGAAAAGGAATCCGCAAAGATAGCTTTAGTTCATATAATAAAGAATACAAAAAAATGAAACTGTTAGATAGAATGAAGAAAGAGATAAAATTAGGAATTGGCTAGAAAGAAATAAGCTACAGGAGCTTGAGTTACAAAAACAATGTATATATATATATATATATATATATATATATATATATATATATATATATATACAACCTGAATTAGAAAAACTAAAATTACAGGAGGCTCAATTTATTTCAAATAACGAATCGGGAGTAGGGTTTCCTCCAGCAAAATATACTAAAAGTACTATAATGCTATTTCTCCCAAAATATGAAAATGGTCAAGACATGCAATTTTTTTTAGAATTATTCGAAAATAATGCAAACCTTGTAAAATTACCTAAAGGTAAATGATTTATATTTTTGTTAGGACTTCTTCCTTTTGATAGTAATGAACAAATTATGAGGGAAGATACTGAAGAAATTAAATAATAGGATTTTATTAAGAACCTCTTAATTCCAAGTAGTTGACAAAATTTTGGAAGTCTCGGGCAGAATTTTTATTCGCATCATATGAATAATTACTCAACTTGGTGTACTTAAGCCCATGAATTAATTGCTTATTTTTCGGAATATTACAGAGAACTCATAATTAATATTTTTGAAAAATTAAAATAATTAATAGTGGCAAACCAGATTAAATATTGGGTAAAGGATGAACGTAAAGAACGTTTCTTTGATCAATGGGCTGATTTTGTTTCTTCTTATGACGCGGCTGAAAAATTAGATAAGTATGAAAGTGTTAGGTCTACTCTAAGAAAAAATGAGCCCATTATATGGTCTAATGCTTCAGTTTAACATCAACATTATAAAACTAGCTATAAAAGCTCAATTCACTCATTACAAGAAAGTCAAAACCGAATACGTGTTGTTACAAACTATCCTCTACAAATTATCCAGTGTATCAAGATCATGTTCCTCAAACATCGCAAAAGCCCTATTATCAAGTAAACGTAAGCCTTATCATCCCCAAGGACAAACCAAGTCTCAATCACACAAATATGAGTCATCTCGTCAGAATAAGAATCAAGGTGCTAGGGAAATACCAGGACCAACTAATCATTATGACAATTGGGCACATGATGACTTAGTTGGTCAGAACATCAAACATATAGAAACCTCTGAACAGAAGGACGGTAAAGAACAATTATGACTATTTCTGTTGGTTGTTACTAGTTTACCAGGAAAAAAATATGATCCAATTTCTCTCCAAATTGTTTGTGACACTAGATCGAATATATCAATAATTTCACATTTTTTTTTTGTCTTTAATTAAATACAAAGATGAACCTTCCGTTGGATACCAACCTAAAATTTGTCAAATTTCTGGCAAAATTCTGAAATATTTAATTATTGAGGTCATGATGAAGATAGAAGTTAAAAAGGTTACTGAATTATTAGCTATTGAAACTAATATTCCATACTAATTACATTATTCGAAAGATATGAATAATTTTCAATTCAATTAGATATTCCTAATTACCATGTCATACAATGAGGAACAATTTTAAGTTATAAAAATTCTTAATTAGATGAGTAATCAATTTCTTTGAGTCTGTTCAATAGTAATACAAAATATGTGAAGGGTTATATGATGAAGGAATTGGAACTTCGAATGGACGGAATTGTTGTCACATTTAGTATTAGGAAAAACGCACTGTGTCTGTAGAGGAAAATTCGCAACGCAATTCAAAAGCATTTTCATCACGGAATACAGAAGCGGAAAGCTTAGGTTCTTTGCCAGATAATGTTTCACATATTTATTTTTGACGAGGACCATTTTGACCTGGGTTGCATCAGACTAGAGCCTCCGAAGGTTGTACTTACGTGAGAATTGCCAATGTCCTTACACCGGTATCGTACTTATTCTCAGAAAAACAAAGAAATTGAGACTCAGATAAAGAGCCTTTTAGAAAAAAATAATTTTAAATCGTGACATAGTCCCTATGCTGATCCTGTAACATTAGGAACGAGGAAAGATGAAGGTAAAAATTCACGAATGTGCATTGATTATAAGCATTTAAACCAAATTAAGGGGACTCGGTACCCTTGAACCATTTGTTTTTATTAGCGCAGTTAAAAATTTAGTTTTAGCAAGTTATGAAGTATTTCGATTTAAGAAAATGATTTTATGTGAAAATTTGTATACATTAACACAATTTTAAAAATTTAATTTTTTTTAAGAAAATGTGAAAAATTTCAAAACCCTATTCCTCCTTTATTTATTATTTTTTTACAATGAAAATTATTTGTAATATTATCAATTATTCTTCAAGCAAACCTATTGATCGATTTTGTAATAACTTATTAGTTTTGGAGAAAAAAAAATAAAATGTTGATGGCATGCTAAAATTCACCAAAAACACAGATATCTCTTACATTATTATTTTTTTTTAAAAAGTATACATTTCTTTGCAAAGAGAAGAAATGGAAGTGATTGATTTAATATTTGTGGGAGGAGTAGCATTTTAAATACAATGATGTATCGAAAAAACACAAACTGAGAAAAACCTTTTTAAAGTTTATAACTGTGAAAAAATAAATATTATATGTTTCAATTAACTTAAAATACTCTTTTATATCATGAGCTATATGTTTTTTCTTTGAAATAATAGCATTTTCTCAAAATTTCATTAAATATTTTTAATAATTGATAATACTTTTCAAGGTATTAATTACAATTGACGCACTTGAAAAATGAAGGAAAATGTAAAATAAATACAACCATTTTTAAATACAGCAATTTTTAAATGTGAATAAATACAACCATTTCTAAAATTTTGTACTTCATATATCACCACTATTATATTTATATGAAAATATATAATGAATAAAAATACAAATTATGAAAAAAATTATATTAGTTGCCTTAATTTAAATATTATACATGCACATTTCATAATGAAAAAAACTATGATACATATTTACATTATTTGCACTTCAAAAGTATCCTGGTCTATATGTAACTCCTCCCTTTTTTTATTTTTATCATTAATGCTTCTCTTTTTAAAACTGATTTCCTTACCAGTTTACCGTGCTTACTGATATTTTGTATTTTTACTTCTCATTGTAAATAATTTTTTTCGCGATTCCAGTATTACACCAAGATCATGAGTGCATTTTCCAAAATGTATGCACTTAGCTTTTTGTGTCTTCTTAATACTTCATCTATTAATTCTTTAGTGGCATCAAGGCTCGAACTTCCGACTCAACGAAAGCCACCGGCAACGAGTCTCCTTCTGGTGATCTACCGTATTGTCAATGAAAGGTAGGTTTGTTTGTTTATTGGCTGTTTTCTCTGCCAAATATATACATGCACACAAATATATATATATATATATATATAATTTTATAATGTAATACCATTCTATTAAAATTACTATTTAGTTAATTAAATACAGTCAAAGCTAAGGTCAATCAACAATTGTTTACTTTATTGTAGCCGAGAGAGAGCAATTCCACATGGCTGGAGATAAATCTTCGCCTTTTGATATACACTACAGAAAGTCAGAAGAACATAAGAGGCGAGAAGAGAGAGAATTTTCTCTTGCTTGCCTTTTTATGGTAGGGATTTTCATTCTATATCACGTGTGATGGGTGGAGGGGCTTCTAGGGATTTCAGTTGCAGACAGAAAGTCTAGAAGAGATAATTCTTTCAGGTCTGAAGCCGTGAGAACTGTATTGCATAAATTAAGTTAAAAAGGAATAGTATCAGGAAATATGAAGGAACTCTTTACTATTAAATGAGAGAATGGAAAAAGTTAGAAAATTAAGCTGTTATTATGAGAAACTAACATAAATTTGAAGTTGAATCATTACATACATACACACACACGCGAGCGCTGCTACTGTCTCGGCGACATTCCGCTAGGGGATAGAAGACGTTTGCACGGGAAGACGCCATTACGAGGTTGGAGTGGGCACACGGAGTGTCTGACATATAACGCCGCTAAAACCTTTTTGCGAAATAAGTGCACTGAGACAACCTCACTGGAATGAACTACTTACGCTCATTGGATCAAGATACTACTTCCGGGTTTTTTTTTTTTTTTTTTTCAATTTCATACTTAAGTGTCTGTACATAATCGCTGTACAAAAGAAAAAATAACTTCGAATAAACCGAAGTATCATCAATGTGAATACCCGGACATTACAAATGGGGGCTCGGCCGAAACAATACAGAGATTAGTGCAGACCGGTTTTGTGTGTGTGTGGATAAAATTTTCTAAAAGGATTTAAAAATTAATTAGAAAGGAACTTTTGAAGAAAAAAAAAGAATTAAAAAGAAAATTTCGGCAGTGGAACGTCTCAAGTGATTACAAGGAACGGTATTGTGATTTCATCTTACCATTCATTTCGAAGGAGGAATTGTTTCCATCAGAAGTAACCGATCAGGTAGGAAAATATTTTTTTTTTTTTCTAATTTCTAATATGTATGCGTCAACAAGAAAGGAGGATCTTCTCCTCTTTGCTCAAGAACTGGACGAAGAAATGCCATCAAATGTAAAAATTGTTGATTTAAAAAATATTATCGAAAATAGTGACTGTTTCATGTCGGATCCAGAATTTCAAAAAAAAATAATTAAATCAGTGGTTGATGAGAGAAAAGCTCGAACTGCCATTAATGATGAATCTGATTGGGAAAAATTAAAATTATTAAGGTTAGAAAAAGAAATTGAACTTGAGAAATTAAAACAATTAAGTCCAAAAGACTCTTCTTTACAGTGCTCCTGTCCGCTACAGAGCCAGTGCTCATGTCGAGTCATCACCTCCAAGTTTAGAGAATCTAATTAAATCTGTGAAAATATTAGCGACACCCGTTCCATCCAGAGCAGAAAACTTTCACCTCTTCTTTAAATCTCTAGAAAAAGCATTCATACATAAAAATGTTCCTGAAGAACTAAAATCGGAATTTCTACTTAATATTTCAGGAGATAGGGCCAATAATGTTCTAATTTGTATAAGTGATGATGAAATGAGAGATTACAACAAATTAAAAGATACGGTTTTAAAACAATATCAGCTAACGCCACAAGAATGTCTTAAATCATTTCGTTCCGCACATAGATCTGCGAATGAGTCGCATGTTCAGTTTTCATCCAAACTTTCGGCTATGTTTGAATATTATTGTAAATTAAGAGAAGTTTCAGAGTTTAAATCATTACGTGACTTGATTGTGTCAGATAAACTCTTTCAATCCCTGGATCGTGAAACCTCTATACATATTTGTGTAAGAGCAAGTGAAAAATGGCTAAAACCCTAGATATAGGTTGAGAATGTGATCTGTATTTTGCGTCTAAAGGCAAATCACTCGGCGAGATTTCTTATAATTCCAAATTATAGATAGGATTCAAAAACAAGCGTTTATATAACCAAAATCAAAGAAGAATAACGGAAAAACCTTCAAAAACTAGCCATGAAAAATATTTATCCCGCAATCGTGATATTAAGTGTTTCATATGTAACAAATCTCATTTTGCCAAAAATTGTCCTCAAAGATTTAAAAATACCTCTAGAATTAATCAATCCAGTGACCATGTTAATTTGATAGAAAATGAAAATGGTGATGATAATAATTTAATATTACGAAATGGAACAAATGCTTTAAATGATATACCACAAAATAAATTAAAATATATTGATATTTTAGTTGATGGTAAAAAATTAAGAGTTTTAGAAGATAGCGGTGCACAGTGCATTGTAATAAAAAAAGTCTTTCTTCCAAAATAAACGTTCGATTGGTAAACTCACTATAATTTCGTGTTTCGGCGTAAGAGAAAAAGCTGACGTTGCGTATTTTAATTTCTCTTTGCCAAGGTCATCCAAAGTAATGAGAAGTAAAGCATCATTAAGTAATCGTTTGCGCGTGGATGGAATTATACCACATTCAATTTATTCTATGCTTTTGGAAGGTTCAAAGAGCATAAATGAAAATACGAACCGTCAAAACAGTTTCAAGGACAATTATCAGTGTTCGCTTGAGCCAGCAAAGTGTGTGAAATATCCTAGTCAGAATAAAATAGATGGATTTGCTTTATTCTCATTACAGATTAAATCACCATTAGAAACGAAGGACTGTTTATTTGATTCAATGCGCATTGCAAACTCCAAACTACGTTCGGATATAAATTCTTCAATAAATAACTATCGTCCAAATAAAACAGAAAATGTTGATTTACAAATAAAAAACAAGAGAATCTACCATAAGAAAAGGAAGAAACCTGCGAAATATCAAGTTGGTGATATTATAGCCATATAGAGGACCCAGTTTGGTGGAGACCTGAAGCTGAGATTCAAATTTTATGGACCATATAGAATAAAGACTGCTCATCCCCATGAAAGATACGAAGTGGAGAAGATTGGAAATCATGAGGGACCACAGCGAACCTCTACTGCCGCTGATCATATGAAGCTTAGGTCAATGGATTTCTAAACCATTACCTGCAAACTACCTTTTTTGTATAATTTCTTTGCTTTCGTTTTGCTTATTTTTCAGGTACATGCAGATTCTCAGATTCCTGTCGAGGACGACAGCAAGGTCAGGATAGCCGGTTGTGGAAATCGATTTTCGACTTATCTCCCAGAACGTTGCCATAGAACGTCTCACCACCAGAGAGCGCTGATACTGTCTCGGCGAAATTCCGCTAGGGGAAAGAAGACGTTTGCGCGGGAAGACGCCATTACGAGGTTGGAGTGGGCACACGGAGTGTCTGACATATAACGCAGCTAAAACCACTTTACGAAATAAGTGCACGGAGCACAACCTCACTGGAATGAACTACATACGGATCAAGATACTACTCACGTTTTTTTTTTTAAAATTTCTTACTTAATTGTCTGAACATAACCGCTGTAAATAAGAATAAATAACTTCGAATAAACCGAAGTATCATCATTGTGATTATCTGGACATTATATATATATATATATATATATATATATATATATATATATTGCAAAACGTTTAATCATGTATATTTTGTATATTTCTGTAAACCTTATTCTCACATGATTTACTCAATATCTAAATAAACGTTCAATAAGAATATTAAACGAGGAAGTGAATATGATACATTAAATGAAAAGAACTTTTTAATGAAACAGTTTCTTCTATGGGTGATGTGTAATTAACAGGAAAAATATTATTTTCATTTATGTTACCTTGATCCCACAAGGAAAATTACTAAAACTTCCTTGGGATTTAAGTACAAGTGACATATAATGATACATTACTTACTCAAATTGTGAACTATCACTCGTTAAATAATTCTAAAACCAAAGATTATTGTTTTTCTGCATAGAAGAAATACTTACAAATACATCAAAAAGTGTGCTTGAGTGTAATTTGAAAAGAGATGATGATTGTTTATTATTGTAGCAGGGGGAAGTAACTCAAGAGATATTGGCGACGGATCTTATAATCTTGAACCTCGGTCAAGTGACGACATGTGAGCTGGAAGCACCACGTAAACAGGAGTACTCTTTAGGCCTCAAAATATTTAACTGATATCATTCGCGGATACATTTTGGGTGTGTATTAGCATCAGGACTCAATTCTACGACTCGATGAAACTTCCAGTCAAGAGTCCTTGACCTTGATCACTACGCTACCGTGACGACTTTAATAATGATGGAATTGCATTGTATCAAAAATAGTTAAGTAATTTTTTGATAACAAAGATAGTATTTAGAAACTTAGGAATAAAAATTTACAGATTTTCTTAAAAATTTGAATACGAAAGTATTTTTGTTCCATTTGGGAAATAAAAATATATTTACTTTTTTCTAAAGATGTAAGATATTGCAATCTTTCAAGAAATTATCTTTGAATGATTTTGGAACATACAAATAAATTGCTTTCTTTGAAAAATAAAAATAAGTTACATTGCATTAACAAAAGTTAAGAATTAATTAAACTAAACTAGAATGACTTTCTTTTACTTGTTCAGAGATGATTACGATATTTCATTATATATTGGAAATTAGAAGGATATTTTAGAAATTTCCAGATGCCTTTTTTAGGAAAATTTAGAATGTCGTAAAATAGCATATGGGTCGCGTTGAGGACTTTGTTACAAAATTTCGTGTAAAATATATTTATTAACGTTGTACAAAGAAATAACACAAGGGCTATCGTTGGCTAATTTCGTAATTTTCAACTTCTGTCACGTGACGAGGAAAACTTTTAAGTTGGGATGTCCCTCTCTAAACTTCCGCACCATGGCAATGAGAAGACATTGTGTCTCGTCGAATTTAACGTATATTAAATTTCCTTTAGAATGTAGAATTCTAGGAATTGGAATAGGAATACGAAGTCCCGAAACACCAGCCATAAGCTCTCGACTAGAATCATTGGGTTACTACAAAATAAATTACACTAAATCTAATCATCTGACATCTTAAAAGTAATCGTTTTATAAAATTGTGTTTCATTAAGGTAAAGATGCAAATATTAGTAATTGCGAATTCTTACTTATGAAGTGCGGTAATCCACATAAATTGTGGGAAAGGAGATAGGAATTGATAAATAATAATATGCCATTTATTGTTTTTGCCCAAATAGAGGAGGTTTTATTAAAAAGGAACATGCACAATCATACCTATTTTAGTAATTTTACACCTCAAATTAAGAAAATACATTCATATTGTAATATTTTCTCTTGTGTTTGCTTGGCTGTGGTAGTTTAGTGGTCATAGCTACATACTTGCAGCCGGCATGGCTTTGATGGAGTCATGGCTTCGAGCCCTGATGTCTATAAAGGCCGTCCGTGTACCTGGGGCTGATGCAGGTTAAATATGGTTCTCCCATTGGAGTAATGCGAAAGTTTTGAGTAGGAGAGGCCGGCTCACGTGTCGTCCTCGTCACCTGATAGAGATTAAATCACGAGGTGCGTCGCGAAAAGCCTTAGAGTTGCTTCTAAGAATGACGTCAATAAACAATCGCAATCACTTACATTAGTATTTGCTTCACCACTTAGCATGTGATATTTTGAAAAGGAAAAATAGCTAAGAAAATATGATTTATTATAATAATGCAATTTTTTATGTTCTAAAATTCTATACTTTAAGCTTTCTTTTTTATCGGCTGCGATACCTATTGGTCATAACCACGAATTCGCGGGTGGTGTTACTTTCGTTGAATCATGGGTCCGAGTCCTAAATACCCGTCTTGTAGAGGAAGTGTAAACATGCTAATACTCTATTAAATCAACACTAAGATAAGCTATCTCATAATTTAAAAACATTAGTTAAGACATTTATTAAAAATTTAAAAATCTGTTTAAACAATTCTAACTATAGTCCTTAATGTATAAATAAGATAAAATAAGAATATTGGTTGATATATTAGTTACAAATAATGACTGTGTGTAAATTATATAAATATATTAGAAATCTTTGATTACAATTGAGAAAGAAAAAAGAATACAGTAATATTAGAATCCCGTTTTAAATACCATACGTAAATAAAAGAGAAAAAATTATACTCGGTTCTTTTTACCGCTATAATTTATATTGCCTAGTAAAAGTAGCTATTATTTTTCTCATTAAACGAAATTAATTGCTAATTTCTATTTCTATAAAAAAAAGATCGAAATTGATTGCATCGCCATGTTTAATGGATATAATACCGCAAAATGTAATACAAAAAATAATAATAAAGATTCGAATACATCTGCTTCTTAATTGCCTGACAAACGATCGTCCATTTTGAGAACCGAAATGGAATTTCGATAGCGCAAATAAAAAGTAATCGAAACTTCTCATTTTTCCGTCATTTCACTTTTTTTTCCTCCTCCCCTTTTTCCCCAGATATGAGAAAAGTAAAAACTTTTGACTAATAAAAAATGTGCAGAGATAAAGAAAATTACTGATATAAAATACAAAAAATTCGAAAATCGATGGTGGAATTCGTTTTTCGGATACCTCTGCGGTGCTGGGCGAAGGCATTGACTGAAGATAGGATCGCATTGATCGAGAAATGACGTTTCAACCAATAATGACAGCATCTTCCTCAAAATGCGAAAAGTTGACAAATAAAATGCGATAGAAGTTGCGAGGAAATTTACAGAATTTTGTACATTTTTCGAAGAACAAAACTATGGCGCCTTTTTTTTTCTCATTCAAGTTTCATTCGCAGCTGTTAGGGCTTCACGCATTTTCTTTCATGTAACACAAAATTCATCTTAAGCGAACGGAAATAGATTTTTTTTTATTTATAATATATAATGATAAAGTGAGTATATAATCTTAAATGAAATTTTATTGTTACAAGTGCAGATACACATATGTCCTTCGTTTTTTACGTACTTATTGTACACTATTACGTTACTTATTGTACAAATGAAAAAAAAAAAAGGTTTTGGACTTCATTTTGCTTGTTTCACATTATACAACATAAAAATTAAACTCGTATCATATTAATGATAAATTTGTACATTATCCGAAATGTTTTCTTCCACTATCAGCAATTTCATATCATCCCGAAGGACATGAACGATGATTAAAGTTACGCAGACCTTTCGATGCTTCAAATCTTACATTTTATTTTATTTTCCTGCTTAAAATTATAGAGTGTCTTACTGATTCTGTAGATGTTATTATTTATGAAACTTTGTTAAATAGAACAGGAGAAAACTGAATTTTATTATTGCAAGCAAATATGTCCGGCAACAAGGTATCATCCGGATTTACATATTTCACTGCTTTTTTTTTTTTTTTTTTTTTTTAGGATTCAGTTGCACTTAGCTCAAAATGTACATTATCCGTAGTGTTGATATTTTTCACATAAAAAAAAGATTAACGATAAATGATGATTTTCGAGAACCTAGAACATAGCGAGCCCATCTAGTCAGTTTGTAGAGAAGATTGTGAAAAAACCTAGCAAATAATGAAGTTTTGGAAGCTATAAGAATTTTGATAGCTCAGTATGCTATTGGTTAACAGCTTGACATCCCTTAGCTGATGAGGCAGGAGGCTAAGCTGGAAGAATAAGGTAAATTTCAGCGTAGTAAGTTGTGTCATAGCTCTTTTTTGGTTGCAATGTCCGAGTTTTTTAACTTATATAAGATCTTTGTGTGAGATAGTCTCTTAGGTTGTCTATTTTACATTTTTTTCTGTGAAGAAAATGGGTCAAAAAGGCTAATATTATTAAATGAAGACTTTGAAAAAACTAAGAAAAGGAAAAAAAATGTTTTTAAGAACTAAAATTTATGAGTGTGATTTGAAAAGTGGATTATTTCTTATACAATGCATGTAATTTTGTTTCTGATGAAGACTCACAAATTTTTAGTTATTGCACAATTTTTGCATAAAAAGTAAGGAAAAATTAAGTCAGAAGGCCTACTATCTTAAAAATTTTAACAAATTTACATTTTAATGTTAAACTTTTATGTAGTGTATCAGATGCTACATTTACAAGTGTCCTGAAATTTTTTAAAGTTACAAATACAGAAGAGCTTAAGCAGCTTCTACCCAAAGTAAATGCATAAAATACACTAACTGATTATAATTGCTCATACAGAAATATTTGTGTAAATATATACAATTGTAACTTTATTTACATAAACAGATATACTATACATATATCTAATAGTTAAAAATGACTTATGTTGCTTTTAGTTTTAAAGAAAACATTATTTATTCTTGACATAAAACATCTTATTTTTCCTTGCCGAAGATGTCTCAGTTAACAAACCGGAAAATGTAGAAATTAGTGTAGTAGTACCTATAAGGAACAAAAGTGAAAATTTCTTAGGGACTTAGATAGTGACATTTTATCAGCATTATCTCAAGAAAGAAGATCTCTAGCTCTACCAAGTGTTCTGAAGTATATGATGACTGATTTTTAATTCTGTCTTTTAAGTTGTCATTGACACGAAGGTTATCTATGCTTCACTGTTCATTGTTTTCAACTGAATGAAGTATTGTTGATTTGTCAATGCTTTTTAATTTGTTAATTTTATGAAACATTGATGACTTTTTCAATGTTTTTCTGTTGTTTTTATACCGATTATTGTATATTTGTGTTTAAAGGTTTCATGAAATATGTTATAAGTATGGCCATTAAAGTGTAGCTCAAAGCAATAAACTTATCTTTTTTTTGAGTCATACATATTTCCTCTTACAAGGTTTCGTTCTGCACGATTCTTAGAAGATCGTATTTATCGTGAAAGTAGTTACGGCTGCCTAGTGCTAATGTTTTATAATCAAGTCTCGGGTTTCAGCCTTGATGCCACAAAGATCCACCGTATAGCGGAACTGATAAGCGTAAGATCTAATGGAAGTCCCAAATCCTTCAGATGGCTTAGTGTGAAAGTTTGTTGAGGGAGGTGTCAGCTCAAATGTCTTAATCGTACAAGTGACCCTGACTCAAAATTTAAATGTCTGTTATCAATATCCCTGGTGTTGCTTCTTAGTGCAACATTAACAAATAATCACATTTAAAGGATAATTAATTTCATTGCTTCGACACTCATTAGTTTTAAAGTTTGTAAAAACTTTAAGTGAAACACCAAAAAATTTCCAAAACGTTTTATTAAAACTGTACTCCTGCACATTTATAAAATAATGAAAAAACTTTCATAAAGCATTTCTTTAACATTATTGGATTGTTTGGAATAAAAATAGTATAATATATAATACAATCATTATCATTTATAATTTCAATGGTGTCCATATTTTAAGCAAAATTAGTTATTCTGTGTTATGTCATTAGTAACCTTAGTTTTATTAATTAGTGTTTATTAATCAAATGTGTTGAAAATATTCGTGATCACTTCTAAGTCCTGAACATGAATGTTATTGAACATAAATTGTAGTACATAGCAATATTCATAAATAATAAATATTATGATTATAGTAATAAATTTATTTTAAAAAAAAATAATTTTTTACTGAAAGTAATATTTTTAATCACATGATCAAACAAAATGAAATCTAAATGTTCCATATATTCTATTTCAATAGCGTGAAAAAATATCCAGCCATTTTTAATAAATTATAGTTCCCTACATGTTTTAAAGTGTGAATATTTTAAAGAATCTAGATTCAATAAAATATACAAGAATTATTTATAATACATGAAGTTATTAAAACATATGAACAATTATAATTATGTTTGCTTAGATGAAATATTTTATAAAGATAGTGATATTGGGATATAATATTTTTTATATAAAGATGTTGGTAATGGAATATACTATATGAAGATGTTGATAATAGAATATATATATAATATTTTATGAAGATAATCATAATGGGAGCCTAGATAAATGCGATCCTTAATTTATATATACTGCTGTTTGTAGAAAATGCAACACCATGAAAGAATCATCAGAATCAAATGAAATTTAATGCAGAAACGACTTGTACTGATACAAATAAATGATGAAAATTTCATAACAAAAGAAACAAATTAAGCGTCCGAAATCAGTATTTGGTGCAGCCACCATGCGCTGCAATAAGTGCTGCTATACGACGTGGCATGGAGTCAAACAGATGTTGAATATCTGCTTGAGGAAGAGAATTCCATATCGCTTGTATGCGCAACCAAAGTTCATCTTTGGAAACTGCAGGACGCGGATCACGAGCGAGACGCCGACCAACCATATCCCACACGTGCTCAATAGGCGACATATCCGGTGAATAAGCAGGTCAAGGAAGAAGTTGCATGCGTTGTGCTGAACAGAAGTCTCGAACAGTCCGCGCAACATGTGGGCGTGCATTATCCTGCTGAAAGATAGCTCCAGGGATGCCTTGAAGGAAAGGAACGACTTCGGGCTGTAGCACTTCACGGACGTACCTGTTGCTATTGAGATTACCCTCAATTCGTATCAAATTGGATCGTCCATGATACGAAATCGCACCCCAGACCATAACTCCGGGTGTTCGACCACTATGTCGTTCAATAATACACTCAGGAAGGCAGCGTTGACCGGCATAACGTCTAACACGAACACGGCCATCATGGGTCCACAAATTGAAGCGTGATTCATCTGAAAAGACAACTTGGTGCCAATCAGCTCGCCTGTCTCTGTGCTCAAGAGCCCACTGCCGACGCAGCCGTCGATGATTCGCCGTGAGGGGAATCCTGTATAAAGGCACCCTTGCACGCAATCCACGGCGCAGCAGACGTCGACGAATTGACGAAGCCGACAATTGTACACCTGTAGCAGTAGACCAACGTGCTGCCAGCTGCCTGGAGGAAGCTGTGCGATCATTCACCGCCATGCGGAGCAGGTGTCGATCATCGCGCTCTGACGTCACCTTCTGTCGTCCAGTGCCTGTTTTTCGAGTTGTTCGGTGCTCGTCGGTCCACTGCTTCCAAACTCGCATCACTGTGGAACTGTTCCGCTGCATACGAGCTGCTATTGCGCGATAGGAAAATCCTCCTTCTCGAAGGCCGATTATCCTCCCTCGTTCAAACTCCGTAAGTTGCTTGAATTTCTTATTCTTCCGTCGTGGAGGCATACTCAGGTCTCACTAAACGTTTGCCACTAACAAATAATCATAGACCTGTTTCAACGTCCCGCTATAGCACTTTATTTATACGCTTTCAGCATCAATTCAGAGGGCGCTGCGCGCGCCGCGCACGCGCGATGGCTCTGAAACTTTATTAATTTGCATAATATCCTATAATTGACATTTGCTGCGAATTTCATTTGATTCTGATGATTCCTTCATGGTGTTGCATTTTCTACAAACAGCAGTTTACTTTAAAGAAAAAAAATACAAAACAAATTGCATTGTAGAATTGACCTTGATCTATTATAACTAAAATTTGAAATAAAATATATAAAATACAAATAGTACTTTTCGAAATAAAATTAAATGACACTTTGATCTAACTTATTTTTTGATAAAATCTCAACTTATGTTTCTTAAAACACATGAAGAATAAATGAAATAAAAGGCAAATTTAAAGAGCAATGGTACGCAAGATAAGTAAAAACAAAAGTGAAATATTGTATTCCTAGAAAAGCGTAATAACCTCTATGAAAACTTAAAATTTAGCTTTTCCTTGTTAAAACTCAGAAATGAAAATAAAAACAGAGCATGGGTTTGAATTTTCTAGAAAGATTAGAGTAAACTGTTGGAAATAAATCTTACTTTTCATAAATGCTTTGAGGAAAACATTTCCCAGCGTTAAAATTTGTTGAAAACTTATTTTTGTCAAGGAATAAAAAAAAAAAAATTTAAACGGGGTTTAAAACTGATTATGGTACAAAAAATTGTTTATGTCTATAATAAAACAAGATAGAGTAAAGCATACAGATTATCTTACAGAAAAAAAAACGTTCTAACATTTTCAAGTAAATAAACAAAAAGTAAAAAGGAGTAAGAAAACTGTATGGGCTATCATTTGATTCAATTCACAATTTCGTTTTCACAGTAATTTAATTCCTTTTTCAAGTCATGATTTTACTTAAGGCAAGCTTTTGAAATATAAACATACTACTGAATATTTGAATTATCTATTGAATGAAACTAAATTATATGTATATTATATATAGTGTATGATATCAAATTATATTATTGCTATATGTAATGAATAAAAGTACACAGAAATCTGTTTCAAGTCTCTATTCCAAAAATAATTGCATCATCTCTATTGTACAAGTAAGTAATTTAGAACCATGTAATACAACTGATATATGAAGTAATGATTTTCAGAAAAAGAAATTCGCGTAATGATTAATACAAATAATTTTAAAAAATACATGTTTTTAAAAGTAATAAATACGTTTAAATCGTTCTGTTTTCATTTCTGTTTTTGACAAGAACACATGTGTTTCAATTTTAATGTAGGTGATTATCTGGCACATCGCTAATGGAAATTGTTTCGATTGTTGCCATTTGACAATAAACTAATATGCTTATTTAAAAAAATGTACTATCTTACAAAATTTCTTTTTTCTATTTATTTAATTTTATATCACCTTATATGGCTGTGGTTATTATTTTATTTTGAATATTGTAATAATTGATATTTAAAAAAGTTTAGAATAATTACCATTACATCTATGTAGACGAATACACTGTAGTAAGCTTTAAATTACTGGTGGTCTAAATGATTGTTTAGTGAGGAAAATTACTAAAGTATAAAAGTTAATAAGAATATATTCCTTTTTTATGGTATAAAAAAGGAATATTTTTATTTTTTATATTCCTTTTATTTATTTATTTTTTTATATTCCTTTTTTATGGTTGAAATATTTATAAATGATAAAAATTTATTGATTTCAAATCCATAAAATTACTATAATAAACAGAAAAGTTACATTTAATTCAAACTTTCTGCTATATTCTTGCAGACAATTTTATTTCATACTTTAAAGTAAAAATGTATATCGGAATCCAATTGCACGATTGAGATTTTATACAAATGACTGAAAACAGTTCTTCAATTAAAAATGTTTTTAATGAAAAGTGTAAGTAAAAAAAATACAAGTGTATACTTTCCTTCGTAATGAATATTTTAAACTTATCACTTTTATCTTCAATAATTACAAGTTCCAATGCCAAAATCATTGTAATGTCACATATTTACATCCTCAAAATACTCCAAAAGTTTAAAAAAGTACTTAATTATGTAGTTTTTTTCCCCTTCAATAGGTATAACAAATATTTCTCGAAAATAACAACCATGATTCTGAGGAAAACTGAGACTCATATTAACAGGCAGTATAATAAATTTATTATTTACCAATAATTACTTCGTACCTCTTGATAACTGTCTAACATACCACTATCAGAAGGTAAATAAATCAATGAAATTTTAAAAGATCTGTGCAAAATTCTGCAAAGATCAGATTTCGACTCCCCAGATGCGCTTTTTTTTTAATTATTATTAAACTGCTCAATTAAATATAAAAATTAAAGTAAACGATGAATTATCGAGAAATGAACAATAGTAAACTGTTCCGATATTAAAATTAAAGGAAACGGCGAATTATTAAATTGGATATATTTGAGATAATTGTAATTAAAGTTGAAACAAAAGAAAAAAAACTGAAAAGTAATCAGGTACGCCAAAAATGATCCACCTAAAACAATAGCATCTTGGGTGGTTTAATATATATAATCAATATTAAAAGCATTTTACCCTAAAACTGCCAAACTAAAAATACGTAGTTTGAAATTCTTGAGGCCACCATCGAAAAGAAAAGCCCGACTCACATCTTAAAATTCTGAATAATGTTATTTATTTTCAGTCAATAAGTAAATAGAAAACTGAATTTTTATATTTGTTTCATTAAATTCTAATATAAAAAATTGGGGGAGGGGAAATGATACATATTTTTTGAAAAAATTGAGTCTATTAGTGCTTAAAGAAAACAGACATATATTAAATATATTTTATTTCAATACAATAAAAAAAAATTCAAAAGAAATTTATTATGACATGTTTTCGAAAATTAAGATTATTAATATGAAAAGCAGACTTAAAAAAAAATATACGCAAAAATAAGATAGATTTTTTTAAAGTGGTCAGGTACGACATTTATTGGTTAACTAAAACAATAGGCCTCTCTACATAATAAAATATAAAGCTAAAAGATTAAAGAATGGCTAGATAAAGGCAACAGTAAGAATACTTATCTTATTACCTATATAAAGCGGAAGGAAATTTTAACTAAAAATCTCGAGATATCCAGGAGTCTTTAATAGCGTAGCCAAATGAGAAATATTCATACATAGAGAAATCTTTGACGTTGTTGAGAAATAACAACAATGCAGGGTGCTTAGAAACATATAGGAATATACTTAAGGATTTATAAAGATGAACGAGCATTTTCAGCATAAAATGTATAGAAGAATTAGTGGTGAACCAGCTAGATTGCGCTGTGTGAGAAGCGCATGTTTTTCCACATTACTGTCATTTCTACCATTCATTTCAGAAGACACTGTCTTTTTCCTGATTTCCCTGTGCGGCACCATTCTGAAATCGAGCGGTAGAATTGATCATGTATAAGAAAATGTACGCCTTGTGCTTTCATTACAGCGCGCATTCTAACGGTGGTACAACTTGCTTCTGTCTGTGCAGGTATCAGGCGGTGAAAATTGTTTGTTTAGATAATTTCATCACCCCTTAAATTTTTTTAAGCCAAGAGTTTCAAACACCCTGTACACTACTACTAATACTTTCCGAGAATATTTTACCTATATAATAAAATAAAAAATTGCCAGAAACGCTGCCTAATCACGAGTTTCTACATATTAAAGCAAATTTGAACAATTAGCAACCTTCATTCTCTGGTCTGTATTTCATCGGTTGGAAAAATATCATAAAATAACCATAAAAAACTGCGTTTTCAAAGTTTGTAATTGGACTCTAACATCTGATGTTGTTAAACGACGGCTAACTACTTTCAAAATATTTACTAAGCGAAAACTCTTTATATACATCGTAATAAGAAAAATAAGTATAATACCTTACTAGAAAATAAACACGTTAAAAAAAAATAATCCACGAAAATTTATAAGCGAAATTTAGAAAATTAGAAAGGAAGCAGCAATAAACAAACATCCAGAGCTATGTCAAATATTTAAAAGCCCAGTAAAATGATTGTGCGTTTGTAAATTTGTTCTGGGTGTCGATGGAGAATTTCAATTGGTACAGGTTCCTTGTGTTCTATGGATATCGAATGATTTGTTTTGAGTCTTAACACTATGGATGTTATTGATCTGGAGCAATTGAAAAGTGAGTAATTAGTGATTCTAACATATGTCACTAAATAGTGTGCACCTTGCCATAGTATCATCCAGTATGAAGTTGAGTGTGGGTTTGTTCTATTTCCAGTTTTATCCATAGTAAGTCTGCTCATTCGTTGCCGATCTATGTCCCAATGCGAAAGGGACAGAATTTTCTTCTATTTTGAAGTTTTAGGCTTACTGGTTAGCGATGTTAATTATATTTACTACAGTCTTGCCTCTCCTTTGCAGCACGATACGACATCAACAGAACATAAGTAACAACATGTTTGCTTCGTTTAAGATTTGGTTTAGATCCAAACTGTTGAAATTGACCAAAATACGTTTTATATTATGACGGCTTATCTTAGCTGTCTTGTAGAACTGTAACAAAATGCAAAAGACATGGTATGGAATTCAACAACAGTAATTGGTATACCGACTATCTTTGCTTTAGCAGAATAAATGTGGCTTCGACCTTTTCATGAATAATTTAGAACATCATTTTTCAGTACGCGCGAAGAAGCGACTGGCTGGCAGCAGTAAATAGGAAGGTAAATGGTGAATTCAAGTCTGCAACAGCAAACAGGAAAACTTCAAATTACCTGCATTTCAATACTTATTCCAGCTTTTTTTTTCTGAAATTTCTGATTTTTTCGTTTAGATCTCAGTTTGATAATATCTACATTGTTGATCTCCATTAAATAAACGCTGAAGATTGCTACTATTGATTCGATACAGTCATGGAAGACCAGCTCGACGCCTCTGCTATGAGCTTGCCTCCACCTTTCAACACTGATTGGATCAATAACTTCTGTGTAGTCTGATCTTGTATGCCGACAACTACCGTCTTTCCAACCTGAGCCCTATCATGGACACATGTCCAAATCCAGTTCGTGTAGATGACTGGAACCAACTAGATTCAACCTGGATCATTTGTAGATATTTTAAACCTACGGATTCCTCTTTGTCATAGTAGCTGCTCAGAGTACTTTGTAGTCTTTTACTTGGCTATCGAGTCACATATTCATTGCCCTCAGCACAGCGTATCAGACCCTTGTTATTGTATTGTGCTGAATGCTCAAACTCAGTAATCTTCGTTCTCAGTGCAGCTTATGAGACATTTATTGATGCATTGTGTTGAACACTCAAACTGTACTTTCTTCATCCTCGGTTCAGTTTGTCAGGCGTTTTCAGAAACATTGTGCTGAATGATCAAGCTCTACCTTCATCAATATTAATGTAGCCTATCAGACCTTTTCTGTATTATTGGACTTGATACTCAGAATTAACTTTCACCGTGCTCAGCACAGGTAACTTAATTTTCATACAGTATTGTGCTGAATTGTCGAGCCCCAATTCATTGTCCTCAACTTAACTACATAGATTTTTCCATGTTTTTGTATTGGACTTTTCTATCCGAAACTAAACTTTGAGAGGTATCTCTTGTACGAGTAATATCGTTGCTGTGGAACTGATGGATTTCTGCCGGATCCGTTCATCACGTCATATCTGATGTTCAATTTTTTTTTTTATTGGAAGGGGGGGGTGAAAGGAAATATTATGTGTTGTAAATTGTGAGCCCTATGTCTATCTATAGCATCCTACTAAAAATTCACGTGTCTGGTGCATGTTATGCATTTGCGCATACGCTAGAAAACATCACATCTATTATCTGTACGTTTAATCATACTGGTTCTGTATCTTGCGCTGTCCTGTACAGTGAAATAAATTTGGAAAAAATAAATCCGTACAAGCTTTGATTTAATAATTTATGTGGATTATACCATTCAGAAGAACTTGGCTACAGAAAGAAAGGGTAGGATGATTTTATTTCCTAAGTCATTTATGTTAAGTAGTTTAACACTGTGGCATATTTCGGTTCTTTCAAACTAACCATAATTAATATGAACCGACATTTATCCCGTACGCTCCCAGCGTATCACATGCGATACGCTCGCGTTTGCTCTCCAGTGCCCAGAGTATCACATTTGATACGCTCCTTGAGTGGCAATCACATTTGATACGCTCCATGAGTGGCAATCACATTTGATACGCTCCTTGAGTGACAATCACATTTGATACGCTCCTTGAGTGCCAATCACATTTGATACGCTCCATGAGTGCCAATCTTATTTGATATGCTCCGTGAGTATCTCTATTGATACGCTCCGGCGCAACGTTTCAATAGAGATACGCCTGAAGAGAACGTTTTATTTGATATTTAATGTTACTAGAGGGCATTACAATACCACGAAATCTATATAGATAGGTTATTTGGAGTGTTGACTTTGGTGATATGAGTTTGGATTTCACTTCTGGCTTCCAGGAGGGGAGTAATTGTTAAAAGCACGTGTTGCGGTTTAATTTAATGACATGATTTAAAGGGTGTGCATGCTTTCGGTTTGCTTTTTTTTCTTTCTTGCTTACTTCTTAGATGTTCGAAGAAGAATTTATAGCCCTTTATGGGGGTTAGGGCTTTTGGTAGCAGATGATCTCAGATGTTCGTTTCATTTGTTCGGTTTTTATTTGTAGCGACAGTCATGACGAATAGAAAGTATTTATCAGATGCAGAGAATTACGAACTAATGAATAAATCCAACAGTAATGTTAGGAGAAATAATCAAAATCTGTACATAGACACTAAATTAAAAAAAAAGGATGAAGAAGATGTGCCCTTTGCTCAAATTCTTGCGTGAAGCGTCAAAATATGTGTGTAAGGCATGTGACGTTGGACTGTGCATTGAATTTTTTTTTATATAAATATACCATACAGCAAAATAAGATTTATTTTTATATCTATATTTACCATGTAATGGTACATCATTGCACCATGAAATTAATGTAACAAATGTAAATATATTTTGCATTTTCTTAAAAGACATGATTTTTATGTAATTATTTAAAGTAAAAACATAGAATTTTCTATTAAATCTTTTTTTCTTTCGTATATATTAAGTTTAATGCATTTTAAATAATATATGTAAATACCAAAATATTTTAATGAATAGCCAATTTTAGAGGAATTTTTTTCATGAATTAGGCTTAATATCTAAAATCGTCTGGGAAAAGTGTGACACTCAGCGGTAAGAAGCCGAGGACCCACAGAAGCACTTCGTTTTTTTTTTACCCTCCAGTAGCGAAAGGGTTAAAGGGATGTGGATCTGAATGAGTTTGAATAAACAGCTATAAAAAGTGAATTCAAGGTTTTCTGCAACAATTAAAAAAAGAGCTGCCTCATCGAATTGCATTTCCAACGCCGGCTCCTGCTTCGTTTTTTCGTTGCTCAGGGCATCTGAGAATATTTCTTTGTTAATTTTAATTTCTTTTAAATGTTTTAAGCAAATTATCATTTGTTAAAAAATGTCTATTAATATTTAAATATTTTGTCATGATTTGAATTTAGTCATGATTTGAATTTAGTCATGTGGCTTCCACATATCTACATTTCTGCATTGTATATACAGAATTAATTCAGCTAAGCTAGCTTCAATAAGTACAGAGCTGGCTATTAATTAGTACGTACAATGTAAAGATTAAAAACTATTTTTGTATCATATGCCATCTGTGGATTCATTTTTTGATAACCTTATTGCATTTTCAACTGATTCTAGAACAAAAAGAATTGCTGATAATATTATTCATACTGAAAATCGTAAATGATACGAAAGCTTACTTCTTGTGGAACATAATTGAATAATATTTCAATATCATTACATTACTTAAAGTGACTGTTACTTAATTAATTTAATCTTAATTATATTCGACGAAATAATTACAAAGTAAGAAAAATTATAAATATATATATTACCGAAATTATATTTGCATTAATAAGATAATTTCTGGAATAATTTGAAACATAATTTCAAGAACTCGTTTTCTTTTTTGATTTTACACACGGAGTGTGAATTAACCGTTTTGCTTTACACATTTTAAAATGAATTAATAGATTCATGAATTCTCATATTTTTTTGAAGTATTAAGGGTGTATAATTTTTTTTTCAATAGCGTTTCTTATGATATTTAAAATGAGATCATTTATTTTGAAGTCTTTTTTTTAAAGATAGGAATTTTAACATTATGAGTTTCTTTCTAACATTATGAGAATTTTAACATTATTATTTATTAAACAAAATAGCAAACCAAACTAATAAAATCTTTAAATATTTATACAACAATTTTTATGCTATAAAGCTACTATTAAGCCGTACAGCAGATGGCCTTACTGCTGGCTTTATAGAAATATATTCAGCACCTAATTTCAGAGAGTTACGAATGGGAAGAAAAACAATACGTGGGAAAAATAACGTCTATGTTATGGTCAATTGCCCAAATACTTCTTTAAAACTGAAAGTAAAGTCTTACATAAAACTTAGTGCTCTCTTAATTTGTATGAGTTAGTAATATCCTTCATGTTGTATCAGAATTCGACGTTATTAACAAATCAATCAATCGATTGAATGTATTAGTTTGTTTTGTGTAATCAAGAAATAATTTTATTATTAGAGTTCTTGTTCCGTAAAAGAACACGAAACAAACACATTTTTAAAACAATTGCGTATTATAATAATCTAAACTTATTGTTGTAATTATATATTTTATTGAATTCAAAATAAATATTTTTACTTAATTGCTTTATTTCTACCGTGGTCTTCCTTTCAAAAGAGTAGTTAATGCATTTATATATCAGACTAGTAAATCCATGTTTCAAATATGGTTCAAAATCCACATGGATAAAATTATTATTTTTGAAAATAGTTACATATTGTTTTTTGAATGTCATTTTGAATTACTTATTAGTCCCGTTTTTGTTCTGGCATTTTGTCGATAACTTTTGAATAATATTGTGTATATTAATTAAAGCATTCGACGATCTCCAATCAGAAAATGATCTAATACTTATTACAGCTAAAATATTTAACACACTTAGCATTAAAATGGAGTAATAAATGCATTCTCAAAAATTTTGAAATTAGAAAGAATAAGCATGAAAGAATAATGATAGAAAAAAATGAAATGGAAAACAATTGGAGTACATTACATTATTTCCTAAAAGTTAATTTTCTACAATATAACATATGTGTTTGTTTCAAAATACATTATACATTTAAAATGAAACCTTCTTCTCTTCTATGCAATAAATAAACTAAATGTCGGATTGAAAACTCTTGGGACATAGTACAAATGCAATATATTTCGAAATCTTTTCGATGTTCGTTTTTAACTTCACAAAAACGTATCATCTTGAAAGGCTAAAAGGATTGGAATATGTGTTGTTTCATTCGTCACTGTCAACTTATTTCAGTAGAGACTACAACAATCAATTGCGATACAGCCATTAATATCTTTTTTT
>BMAW01101879.1:129864-140659 GCA_019974015.1 Nephila pilipes | reverse complement strand
CTTGACACTTCGTTCTAAACTGCATTTTCACGGTATTTTCTTTGTTGACCTAAGTAGAGATTGACTAAATTCTTTTTATGTTGTTTCGTGTAAGTTGTAAATTTTTTCATGGACAGTTATAACATTACGTTCTCTGTACAGAACAAAAAAGCAGTTTATGTATACTATAATACTCGCATCAATTAAAGAATTTAATTTTTAAAATGATCCATTTCATACTACAAATGAACTAGGTAATAGGCTTTTCAGATGTATGGACAGAGTTAAATTTGACAATTTGAACAGTTGGTTAATTTAATCTTGGGGAACAGCCCTTAGTAAACTCAATGGAAACTTGAAATATGTTAATGAAAATGAGAAAACATTAGAAACCGTAGTAGCGCAAAATTTGTCTATGAAAAGTAATAGTTTTCTTAGTTTCAGTCAACTTTTTTAACTATCCAGCTAATAATTACTCAAAATTTTTGAGTTCTAAATTTTATTAATATTATTATATTAACTTTTTTTAAAGAAAACGCTGAGCTGATTTAGTATAAGCGCACGTGTGGGCGCCATTTTGCTTAACGGCTTGGTTTCTTGGAAATTTCGCGCTTGTCGCGTATTAAACCTAAATATCTTTTATATTAAATTTGGCGATAAAGACCGGAATAGCTACCAGTCTTGCATTTCATCTAGCTAAAACTACCATATTCAAAAAAATCTATATATTTTCAAAATAGTAAAACATCATATTCAAAAGGAAATGAGTTATTAGTTGAAATACAATAGCATCTAATTTAGTTTTAAACATTATATCACATTTTTCCTTACACATATGAGTATAACGATAATGCATTTTTAAAATGTAAATATTCATATTTTTACTTGCGTTCCGTTGATCAAATAATGTTTCATATGCAAATATTTATCATATTTTACTTATTTCATGAGAACAATAGTTACACTTCCTTTATGATGTATTTCATTTAATAATTTTATCGTTTGCTTTAATTTTAATATATGAATGGAATATTGTCGATAGGTTTAATTATTTGTTAACTACATCAATATTTTGTGCATTTTAATTTAAATTTGAATATTGATTTGATTTTTATCATATAACCGTTCGATTGGATACTTTTATTGTTAAAATTTGGCATCGATCTGGTTCTTTATAGAATATTTAATATACTTGAATAGATTAGTTTAGAACAAGATTAGTTGTTCCCACATTAATTTTTTCTAGATTTACCACTTAGCACTTATCTTTATAAATCATATTTCTATCAAATAAAATCGAAATAGGTTTCATTTCCTTTGATGAATGCATGAGAATATCTTTCATGTTAAAGATTAGAGCCTGAATGGAGAACACTATATATATGTAATAAATATACACACTCGAGTGCAAAATTGAGATAATTTGAAAATGGTCTATTTTTACAAAACTGTTTGAACTAATAATACCAAAGAATTATGCGAATGATTACAGTCGGGTACGTAGGCTTACACGTGTGTGTCTACGGAGCTGTGACTGTGGATGGAATATAAACGCATGAATAGCTGCCATGAGGATTAATATTATGATCACAAAATCAAAATGGCTTTTAGACGGGAGCCGTAAGTTCATTAAGCAATAGGAGGCTACAGGAATAGATATAATGATGCCGCGAAGATGTCGAGACTTTCCAACAAAGAAATAACATTAGTTAGGAAGGAAAGCAGAGTACCATAAAAATTCTTCCAAATCATCACAGGACTGAACTTTTTAAAAAAGAATCTAACTTCAGACTGTAACTGTGGTTCATTTTTTCAGATAATTTTTTTTATTGCGCTGTAAAATGTGATTAGTATGCTCAAACTATGTTATACATTTTTCTAACATCTACCTGTTGTTCGATATTTTTGCTTATCAGATGTTCAGACAGTCCTTTTGTATCAGATAAACAGTACTCCCCTTCTGTATGAATGAATATATGTTATGCGAACAGGCACAATGTGAGACAAACAAATGAAAAAACACATTTCTTTGAACTACTTGTTTCCCCATTTTCTTTATTCTAACTCTTTTACCTAATGTATTAGCAACTCACCCTCTTTAATGTAACCAGAAAGAATTTAAAATTTTGTAAATTTACTTAACGTTGGATTATTTACAAAACTAAAAACTAATTTCATATTTCAAACTACATTCGAATGAAAAGAATGAAAAATGCGTTTCATCTCACCAGCATTTCAACAGCCACTGTTTCATAAGGCTAATGTATCCTATGAAACTGGAGCCGTTATCTGGCGGCCGAATTATTGCGGTGGATGACGTCACTAAACTTTTCATTTTGTACCAGATAGCGTGCTTTTTTAAAGAGTGTTGAATGTGAGCGAAACATGAATCAAAGGGTAAGCTATGGTTTCCTGGGAAAAACTTGGCTTGGAGGATTGATTACATCATCCACCACAATATTGCGGTCACCAGATAGCGGCTCCGCTTTCCTAGGAAACCACAGCTGAAGAAAGAAGTGGGATTAACTAGCTGGAGAGAGGTTCCGACTCAGGTGTCATCCTCAGCACTTAACCGAGATTCAAATTTACAAGGTCCGTCGCCAATAGCCTTCGTATTGCTTCTAGCGCTACATTAATATACAATCACAATCTCCGTTATCTGGCAGCTATAATATGTCAGTGGATGACATCATTAAAACGTTGTCCACACAAACCAGAGGGCTTGGTTTCCTAACGAGCGGTGTATACGAGTGGAATTTATATCGGCTGTGGTGCCATACTTTTGACTGTCATTATAGTGGTAAAACATTTCAATGAGCATCCCCCCTCCCCCCGCGAAACGGTAAAGACTGAGAAAAATAAGTGCAAACGTATTGAGGAAGACGAATTTTAATAGGTTTTGTTAAAATTCTCGAATCTTTATGCGATGTAAAGTGCAAAGATTACAAAAAAAAATTCAACTCTAACGAAACTTGTAAAATAAAATCTTGACTATACTTGAAAATTCATGTAAATAAAAATGTTACTTAACTTTGTTTTATTACATATTATGCTATTCGGTAACCTAAAAATAAAGTTTTAAAATTTTTTATTTAGTAATTTTCTTTGAATACGGCTGCTAGATATTCCTATAATAGCAAACTATGCAGTTCATATAACAAGAAAATCAATTTAGTGACATAAGCCTCCGCAATATTACGGTAGCTAGATAACGGCACCGCTTTTATCACCGTTTGCATTAAAAATAATAAAAAAAGCAAATAAATTATTTAATAAAAAAACGAAATGTAATAATGTCTGTCTAAAAATATGACGAATTAAAATATTCAAAACACAAAATATGGAGTCCAGGAAAGATTCAATGCATTTTTTACACCAGAAACGATGTCATTCTGAGTGGAGGCTTTTGAAATGATCGCAGGAAATATAGTTTCTACTTTTTTAATTTGGATTCCTAGAGTTATGAATTCCATCGTTATCAGATTCAAATGGTGTCAAAACCTATCGAGATATTAGTTTAAAATCATGTTCTCTGTCAAGACTCAAATGCTTCTTATCTGTAAATATACACTGTGACTGATACCATGAGGTAGAAGATGCTGTATTTTCTGATTGATGAAAGGAATATGCGTTTCGATAAGAAACGAGCTGTCGAAATTTTGTTTGATTCTGAGAATTTTCGGAAAACACACTGTTGATAAATTGAATTTTTTTCATAATGAATTTAATATCTCATTGAAATATAAGTAAAGATTTAATTAAGGCACTCGTTGGCGTAATGTGGAAGTTAGGGGAGGGAGATGCCAGCTCTGGTGTCGTCCTCGTCACTTGACCGAGGTTCAAAATTTCGAGGTCCGTCGCCAATAGCCCTCGTGTTGCTTCTTGTGCAACGTTAATAAAAAACTTAACCAAGCCTTAATTAAGGCACCAAATGAACTCATTCTAATTTTATGCAACGAATAATTTGACAGGCATATAATTTTATAGTTGGAAGTATTTATAGCAAAATATCTCAAATGTTAATGCTACTCAAAAAAAAAAAAAAAGAGTATGAAGGCTTATAGTACCAACAATCATGGCCTCTACAATTATAGTTCAATATAAAGCGGTGTTACAAAGAAAGAGGGCGATTTAAAAGCTTTATAAGATTTAGAGAGAATATTTAGAATTAGAGGAATCGCTATTACAACGATCTAAATGTATAGCATATTAGACTTTCTTATATATTATTTTGTTGTTGATAATTACGCTTATCTCGTCGCTGTACGGAAGGCATGTGTTTTGGTCGCTAACTCATGCTACCTCTTGGCTTTCAGATAGACTGGTTAGAATAAGTCGCCAAAATCTTCTTCATATTGAATTCAAAGTGTACTTACATTATGCTGTATGCAAGAATAGAAAATAAAAAAACTAATTCAAGTTCGCATGAATTGATTGTTGTTCATTGTATTTTTAGATATATTGAATCCTGTGCTTCATAATATTGTTTTAATACTTCTTGAATTGTTGTTTTCGTTTGATGAAATGCATTATCAAAAAAATTATATGATTATTGTTCACTGTACATTCCTAGTAACCCGTTGTGTACTTCTTATGCAACACTATTTGAATTGATTCAACCAGACAGCCCTCTCAGGGTTTTACCTCTTTTAAGTTTTTATATTTCTTGATACCCTTTCGATGTTTTTCTCTCCCACGGGATTTGACGTCTTTGGTAAACACAGGTGATGCGCTCCCGGGATATCCTATTCTCCCGGGACTTCTCTATTTTCGACTCTCCATCTTGTCAACCAATTTTTATCTTTATTATGTGTCCTTTTTTTCTTAAAAGATCACAGTTTAAACAAATGTGTGGGGTAGCTTAGCCAGATTTCACTCTAGCGCCGTACACCCTAACTCTCATTCACTCAATCAACTGAACAGCATGCCATTTTAAAGACCATTTATTTTTTGTAATAAAATATATACTTCCTCCTCTTAATATTTATACTCATTAAAATATAGTTCATTCGTTGGTTTCAATTAACGTCGCACATGACGTTGAAAGGGACGTAAAACTTTTTTTTTTGGGGGGGGGGATACCTCTTTCAAGTGATGAGGATGCCACATGGTAGGGGCTTCCATCACCTAACTTTCTCAATTTCTACTGAATAGCAACTGCAGTCCAGTGGTTATCGTCACCAGCTCGTGGCCGATGCTGTTTCAGTCGAGCCGTGGGTTCGAATCCTGATGCTACTAAAGACTCACCGAGTAGTGAAGTTGATGTACTTTAAATTTCTCAAGGCTGTAAGTCCTATCTTTGAGTGGATGTAAAAAATAGGAGCGTGAAGTTCTAGCTCAGATGTGGTTCAAGTCACTTGACTGAGGTTTTAAATTACTAGGACCGTTGCCAATAGCCCCTGTTAGCTTCTAAATAACACGTTAATAAAAACAATTAATCATCAATTGCACATCTATTGAATAACTTTTGAAGTGCAATTGTATTTAATATTCAAAACTCCCTCTTTTGAACACATTGTCGGTTATAGAGTTCATGACCAAGCCCCATGGGCTAATGCACTTCTTTCATATAACTATGCCTTTTTCCGTATAAATTTAAAATGAATATTTAACAAACAAATGATCAGAAATATCTTTATAATCTTTTAAGTTCCTCATTTGCATATCTGGCGCTTCTGACGAAAGGACTAGCTCTTAAACCAAGGCCGTTTCTCAGCTTGCGAAAACTAAGATCTCGCTGCATTTTAACAAAATTTTAATTCTCTGACGCCTTTCTTCCACCACAACGGTCTTTTTATAGATCTCGGAAGCGTAATGTAATAACTAAAAAGTAATCAAATAAAAGGGAGAAAGGGAAATCCACTGGAGTGAACAGGGTTGCTAAGAAATGAGACTGGAATTAAGTAATTGAAAATAAAGTATCTGCTAAGTTTTATGTCTTGGACGTTTCTTATTTATCCCAATTTACTATAAACATATTTCATCCGCGTAGTCTTTGTTATGGGGCATGCTAGAGAATACTCAAAAATCTATTTATAGTTGAGTGCAAAATGTAAGAGCACGAGTAAAAGCTATATTATCTCTCCTTCTTTTAAAAAAGTGCATTAGTAGATTATGTCGGCTTTTCGAGATGAAATTTTAACCAGATGTATAAAGTGGAACAGGCTTCTTTTTTTTAATGTGGTTGTATGAACCATTAAACTCTTTTCTTCAATCTATTTTGTAGCCAGCGTCAATGCAGTTCACGTGTTATGTTAATATTTTGTTATGTAAAAATCTTTTTATATATGTCTTCAGCTTTGAGAATAATTGAATGTGTCTAGGAAAATGAATAATTTTCTAGGATGTTAACTTAAGGGTGGAATGAAAAGTTTCCAGAGATAAAATAAGTTTTCGGCGTTAAATATAGAATAATACTCTTTCAGTTTACTGAATTGCATTATTTTACGGAAATATGTAGGTTTAGTTTAGTTTAGTTTAGTTTTTATTAACGTCGCACTAGAAGCAACACGAGGGCTATTGGCGACGGACCTCGTAATTTTGAACCACGGTCAAGTGACGAGGATGACACCTGAGCTGGCACCCCCCTCTCCTAAGGAAATATGTAGGTATTTTTATGGAAATAGTGTAATGGTATCTTATTAATACGAATAAACTATCGCATAAATTTAAAATTATTTGATATCCATTTTAAGTGTGTCTCACGATGTTGGATCTTTATGCCATTGAAAACCCGCCGTGTAGCCGGTGCTGATGCACGCTAAATCTGTCGAGGCTCAAAGTCCTTCCAATGGCGTGGTGTGAAAGTTAGTAGTGCAAGTGTCAGCTCAGGTATCGTCCTCGTCACTTGACCGAGGTTCAAGATTACGAGGTCTATTACTATTAGCCCTCGTGTTGCTTCTAGTACAACGTTAATAAAACTAATCCCAACCAAAATTAAGATATTGTTCACAGAAAATTCAACTAAAGTAGATGTGTTTTAAAAAATTACGTCATATTTTGTAAATAATTCAGAAATTCCTTTTTACAATAGATAGGCTCTCAAATACATTAGATTTGTTAAAAACTTATTTTTCACGTCGTTATGTTATAATAAATTCCCCAAACGTTTTTCCACTATTATCAAAATAATTCTTTCAATTTAAGTTTAAAAATACATTTTTGATTCTTAAAAAATTGAAATAAATTCAGTTTGAGATACCTTTTTTTTTCGACTGAGAATTTGATTGCGTTAGTTTGGTGTGATCGTGGTAGCCTAGTGTCCATGCGGCATGCGTTCTTTTCGTCGTTCGTGGGTTCGAGTCCTGATGCCATGAAAGATCCGCTGTGTAAAGGGGCTGATGCACATGAAATCTGTAAAGGCTCCAAATCTTCTCTTTCGTGCATAGTGTAGAATTTTGGAGATAGAATTACCTATTCAGATAACGTCTTCATCACTTGACCGATGCTCAAGATTGCGCGGTCCATCGCCAATAGTCCTCATGAGGCTTCTACTTAGGACATTAATAACCAATAAATCAGTCAGTTGTTAGTTCGGTTGGTAGGGAAACCGATTCTTAACCGATGAGTTGTGGGTTCAAATCTCGCACTTTCATTAGCCATTGTGTAGGTTAGATAATTTATGTTAAATTTGTTTAAACAGAAAGTTCTCTCGTAGGCGTTACGTGGGGAATAAGATGTTTGCTGGTGTCGTTCTTATCACTAAACCTTCGGTTTAAATTATGAAGTACGTCCCGAATAATGTGACTGCGGTAGCCTAATGGCCATGGTTTTGGATTCGTGGCGGTTTTCGTTCAGTAGCGGGTTCGAGCTTTGGCCGCTAAAGACCCACCGTGTAGCTGAGGTTGATGCACGTTAAAGCTGTCGGGACCCAAAGTCCTCCCGGTGGCGTGGTAAGGAAGTTAGGAGAGGGAGTGCCATCTCAGGTGCCTCTTCATAACTGCAAAAAGACTATTCCCAAAAGGTCTTAATATATGGTCGAATAATAAGGAGGTATTTCTTCTCGTAACTCAATCTTCGAATTTCCACACCACAGTACACTTGCTTAACATTTTGCTAAGTTGCTTGTAAAGAATACAAGTAATATGAGTTTCTCATGTAAAATGCAAAATTTCATGTGCGTTATACAACTAATCAAGAGAATTCGCCATGGTAAACTTAGTTGCTTATGTGAGAGCTGAACCATATATTGGGTTTTCCGATCATTTCAACGTTCAAAATAAATTTAAATATATTTTGTTTTTTGCAGCAAATCGAAGGTATTTGTAAAATTATTTTGTACATCCACTCACACACAAACATTAAATGAAAATTTTGAATATTCTTAAGCATGAAAAGTTCGAATCCAATGGCAGAACATCAGAGTTTCTTTGACCGGCAAGGAAACCATTGATTTCTGTGTTTGAGTCCGTCAAATGCATCATGCGCTGCAAACTCCTCATTTTGTGTAGTGTGGAAAATTTGGCGAATGACCTACGTGTTCAGATATGTCTCCTTGATACCCGTTCATATATCAAGGTCAGTTGTTAATAGCGCTCTTGCAATTCTAAAGCAATGTTAATTCAAACCTAAACAGCCGATTGATTTAATAAACGTTGCTCTAGAAGCACCTCGAGAAACAATTGCAGACGGATTCAGTGTTTTGAAACGAGGATAAAGTGACGAAGACCACTGAACCAGCACCTCATTTTCGATATCCATACCTCACCTACGAAAGAACTTTGATGATCCCAATGCATTTAACGTGCATTAGCTTCACTACTGGATGGCTTATGGTAGTAAGAGAAACGAATCCACAACCATCAGTTATGAGTTTGTTTCTCATCAGTTATCAGTTTGTTGGCGTACCTTAATTACCTTTTTCTTTCCCATGGGGCTTACTGTCTTGGAAAACACGGAGTAAGCGTCCCCGAGGTACCCTAGCAATCTTTCTCTATCTTCGACCCTTCTTGTTAACCAATTTTTATCTTTTCTCCATTTTTTTCTTCCATCACAGTTGCAAGAGACCAGGTAGCCCGTATAGCCAAGGGACGCTGAGCGGAGTCGACGAAAACCTGGCGGGGTTTCGTCGAGTCGTGGGTTCGAGCCTTGATGCTACTGAAGAGTCGCTGTGTAGCCGGAGCTGATGCTCGTTAAAACTATTGGGGACCCAAAGTCCTCCTGTTGGTGTGGCGTGGAAGTAAGGAGAAGAGAGATGCCAGCTCAGGTGTCGTCCTCGTCATTTGACTGAGGTTCATATTGCTTCTTATGAGACGTTAATAAAACCAACCTGCCACTCACCAAATGAATCAAATAAAATCAAAAAGTAAAAATAATCTTAGTAAAAAATGTATACCAAACTGAATTTACACACATTTTTTTTGATAATCATATATCTAATTCTAATTTAACAATTAAATTTTTTCTTTGCATTTTTACTCAAATCATTTTTATTTATTTACACAACTTGAATAAAATTGCTTAGATAATCGAATAAAAAAAATATTAGTGGAATTTACAATAATATAACATCATGAGAAACAAGTTTTCAACAAACAAAAAATGCCTTTGAGATTGTAGAACATCAAATGCAGAGATGTTCCTGAATGATCTAAAAAAATGCTTTCGAATGCCTTACATTTCAAAACAGAGTCATTGCAGTTAAATTTCCAGTTCAAGATTTTGAAATTTACTTTAAAATAAAATACGCGTATAAAAATGACTGGAATATGTCGAGTACATAAGAATAATCTGTTTCCGTAACAAAATGCAGAGTTTTTGAAACAAATCTGAAGAAAACATGTAGGGAACTGTTTGGGATAAAATCAAAGAATTTAAAATAGATAGGTAGTTTTTCTCATGTCTTCCAAATGCATATTTTCCCCGAAAAGCAGCAGGGAATGTTATGGATAAATTCGTGGAATTCAGTGCGCGTATTTTTGCCTTTCATTATTTATGCATGTTTCATTCAGATTTTCAATGAAGTTATATTTTCATCTTCTAAATTATTTATTTAGGAAATCTCTAATAAGGATAAAAGGAAAAAAGAATGTAAGATATTTTAAAGCAAAAAAAAAAAAAAATCATCAATTCCAGAATAAACAGAAATTTAAAATTACATTGTTAAATAAAAATTTATTTTTCAGCTAATATTAAAAAACAAATATATTTTGAGTTTTTGAAAACTTTCTCAAAATAGCTTAAATATTAAATTCTTTCACATTTTCATTGTTTTCAAATGAAAAAAATCATAAAAATATCCTATTTTTTGAAAAGAAAAATAGATGGTTTCATTAAAAATTTAATATTTTAGTATGGATTTATTTAAGTAAAAGAAACCAAACCCTAAAACAATTTTTTAAATACATTTTAGATTTACACAAAAGACGAGCAGTGTTTTTAAGTCACGAACTTTATGGAAGGTAATGTTCAAAAGGAATTGTGGCTTCGAGTCTTGATTTCATTAAAGAACTGTCTTGAAGATTTATGGGTTCGAATCGAAACTCCATTTTAGACCCACCATGTACTTGGGTTCGTTACGTGTTAAACTTATCGAGTCTGAAGTTGGTTAGTTTTATTAACGTTGCACTAGAAGCAACTCAAGGGTTAATGGCGGCGGATTTCGTAATTTCGAACGTCGGTCAAGTAACTAGACGATACCCGAGTTGGCAGTCTATTCTCTTCTTTCTTCCTTTGTCCTTTTTACCTGTTTGGGTGTCGTTCTCATTACTTGACCGAAGTTCAAAATTATGTGGTTCGTTGCCAACAGCCCTCGTGTTTGTCTGTGTGACATTAATAATCATTCAACCAATCATTGGGAGCTGTTGCACGTCACATA